>JAQFVV010000181.1:2369169-2476669 GCA_028023455.1 Epiperipatus broadwayi | reverse complement strand
CAATAAAATAAATCATATTTGTTACTCCAGGTATTCTCCTAATTAATTATTTAAACTTTTAATAATATAAGAAGTATAGCATGTCGTTTTGGTAAAGGATATAAATGTTATAACAAGTGAAGCTAGGTATTTTGTGGATCATTTAGGGATACTATGTAAAGAATTTTGCTTACTCTATAAAAGTTTAAGAACTAGCCAACTTTTATAGAATGTGGTTGATAATTTATTAATTATTGTTACAAAGATGATTAAGGACATTATAAAATACTGCATCCTCCTGTAAGCAATATTAGATTTTGACTTAATACTATTCAACCCTCTCCAATAGAGTGCTATGTCTTTGCAACTCAAAATCAGCTTATTCACGGAGAATAAACTATAATATTTATTAATATTGTAAACAATTTTGTTACTAAATTATGTTTATTATTCTTCGCTTATAATTATATTATTTTTGTTTATATACTTGTTATTTATAATAAAGCAATTGTTATATTTAAATACATTTGTGTGTCATTACTAAAATCATCGTCTTAGCATATTTTTGAAATAAAAAAAATACTTCCAAGCTATTAAATTACATATTCATTTATTAAATGTATATGCACCTTTTATTATTACTATTGCTATCTGAAATAGAAAGTAGTAAGTCAGGTGATGTACAACAAAATTTCCTTTTATATTCATTATACCTAGTATAATGCATAAGCTTGTGGTTAAGACCTGTAGAGGTCCCTACCTTCGAATTTTCAACCGCACGTGCTTTAGGTTATTGCCTTAGTAAATATTACTAGTATAACTTAATAAATTTTAAATCTATATATCTTTTAAATTAAATGATCAAGATTGATTTAGTTAATAACACTGAGATAAATAATAAATTGAACATTAATATTTAATTTAGAAATGAGAGAGAGTTAACTTGCTGTCTTATTTAAAATGCATATTAAATTTGTATTAAAGTAGTTCTTTATGCAAGAGATATCCCAACATAATATATATATACTGTAACAGTCAGAATCGTCTATCGCGCTAACACACTGCAGAATTCAAACCCCAGACACGAAACTAAACATTCTAGGAGGGATTGCCTTCTAGATATACTAAGTTCGAATCTAAAGCCCAAATTTCACAGTGCCATCTACGTGACAACGCATCTGATGCCACTACTAGTATGACCTTTGACCGGTGCCTGGTGGTCAGGGAGAAACAAAAGACTCTATCCTAAAGGAAGTTTGGGTGGCTAATTAACGTCTATGGATTTACAAAAGAAATGCAGAAATATATATATAGATCGAGACAGTGATAGGAATCAAATAAAATAAGAGATCAAATTTAGTTTTAAATAATTTCACAAAATTTATTCATATAAATTATATATATATAACCCCACTGTCTATTTATATGAGACAGGGACGCGTATTAAATAATTGTTGGCATTTTATCCCCACAACTGACAAAAAGACTTTAAAACAAAGTGATATATTCTATTCCTCGGGCTAATAGCATTACGATAATGTGCTTGACGAGATAGGAACATGTGTGAGGTGTTTTGAGTAATTATACAAGTTTAAGAAAATATTTGAAAATTAAGTGTTCTAAAATATTTATTGATTTCGAGAATAGCATGGACTAAAGCTTACTAAGCAACAAAGTGGGAATGTGATCAAAGCATTTATTTGAGAATAATAATAATAGAATTGCATTGGGAGGTCAGTATTGCTGATAATGAATTTATTAAAGTTGGAGGGTGTGACACGTTTAAGTCACGGATGCTTTGTAAAATAAATATAAAATAAAATAATATTGAAGATCCGGATAATTATGGAGAGCATCTCGCTGCTAACCCGTAGAAAAGTATTTTATGAACAGCCGAAACTTAGCGACTGTGTGACAATTGCGTTTAATTCCCAGGTGTGTCATTTGGAACACACTCTGCCTGGAAACTTGCAATATACGAAAAGAACGGACTTTGCCGTGTAAAGATATCCTTGGAAAAATAAAACAAAGCAGTCTCAACAACCAATTCATTTACCAGCAATATGAGACTAGTGTATATAAAAACATACTGAATGGGTTTTACTCGGATTAAGAGAAATGCCCAATCAAATTCCCCAAAATTCATTTAAAAGGGTCCGCACATTCTCGACGTCAATGATGAACTTTATAATTAAAGTAGAACACGGTAATTAAAATAGGAAAATGCATGCTTGTGGGTTTGAAAAGTAAGTATAGATTTATATATGCAATCATGCATTAGGGGACACATTTAATCATTGACCTCGCACATACTCTCATATTAGATTAAAATCAATAACATGTAGATTTTAAACTATGTGATTATATTATATATTAAAGAATAGAATCACCCTCGAATGAGTGATTTGCAAGATAATAAAATTGGAAAATTATAAATTTAAAATATGCCTTAATAGCGGTGTCTTACTTTCAATAAAGGAAATAGTTCACTCGGTCAAAGACAATTCTGACACATTATCATAATAAAATAAAAGAAAGCTTTATAAATAGAAAATATTAACCCAAGGATAGAGCAAAACGGTTGATTATATTTGAACACTTTAAAGAAGTACATAATAAAGTTATGTGAAATAAAAGAAAAACAATTTAGAATAGCTATAGCATGTTAGTTAGGAATCACAAGAGCTCTTGGGTTAATTTAGGGTTACCTCTGGAGAAGCATTTTAGGTAGATTGATGGTCGGCAGGTTTTTATATAATTTAACAGCAAAATCTGGAAATTTTCATATTTTTGGCAGCAGCAGCAGTTCCGGGGTTCCCCATGTGATAACTTCCGATGGTCTATGGCAGCATATGACCATTTCGGAGAGAAATAGCCTTCTTGCACTCTACTCTGTCATGTCAAGATTTACAAATTACTACAATAATTTTGGTTAGACCCATTAGACCTCAGAATGATTTCTCTTAGAAACATTAGAAGAACAACTGGAGAACAAAAGAAAAACCTCCTTTTTATAGTAGAATTTAACAATAGAACTGCCCTGGAGCATTACAAAAATATCGGACTTATCAGCTGTAATTAAATCATCCGAATTTCTAAAGGAATTCAACATTAATTAATTTCTTTTGTTACTTTCCCTGTCGACATTCGAATTACAAACTAGATTTAATTAAAAATTACTTTTACTAATTAAAGAAAACCTTAAGTGGACAGCTGCTGTTTTTTAGATAAACTTATATAACATTAACTAATTAAACTATTGTCCCTCATTTATTTTAAAGAAATATTTGGAATGACTTTTATTAAATTAAACGAAAATTATTTTACTTTTTAAATTGCAATATTTGAATCTATTTACTAAACGAATATTTACTAAATGAATTTTATTTTAAATCAAAATATATTACGACAGTAATATATTTGTAAATAGATTCAAACAAAATAACTTTAACAATTTATAATTTTGATATGTTTTTAAAATGCATATCATAGTGTGTGCACAATTACGACTTATATAACCTACTTTTTAATAAATCAAAATTATGTGAACATATACATAATGTATAACCTTTTATTTATTTGGGAATGACTTATATATATATAATACAAGCATTGTACTCATGGTTTAAAATTAGGTGGGATTTTCGGTATATAAGCATATTGCAGACACACTACGATAGATTGGGGTTCAAACTAAGGTATGAGGGTAGGAAATAGGTGATAAAAGGTGAAACGAAGATCTGCAAAGCAGACCTTACTGTTTCAATACACATATAAGAATACAGTAAGATTACTATCGTATATCTATAAGAATGTTCAGAAAAAAAATATTGTTCTTAAATTTTAATGTATTATTAAATTCTAGAATAGTTAATTTATTTATTTTATTTTACATTCAAATATCAGCCTTTAAAGGCTGATATTTGAATGTAATATAATTGTAAACATGGCACTAGATAAATTAATTGCTTATTTACTCATAATTAAGTTTCAGTAAGAATGACGTTTAGTAAATTCTAAGTAATTTCACCGACGTCATTCAGCAAAAAACATCGTAAATAGTAATTTAAAGTGAGAATTCTATTCACGCTCTCCTCAACAGTTCTTCAGATTTGCTCATATAAAGGAATTTGAGTTGTAGGAATAAGAGGATCCTTTTTATTCCTGCATAAATACTATATCTTGGATTGAAGAGGAAAGTATTCATTTATTTAACACTCTCAAAAGGCGTGTGCTCAATTAGCTTGAAAGGCTGATATTTGAATGTAATATAATTGTAAATACGGCGACGCTAGATAAATTAATTGCTTATTTTATTTGGAAAATAAACGTGCATTTATTTTAATTTACTTTTTGTTAGTGTGCAACCATTATTAAAAGTGCTCCACATAAACCACACTCACCTCATCCCGGCTGCTTTTGCTCCTTCCCGATTGCGACTTGAACTTTGGGTTACAATATATATAAAGAGACAGAAGGTGCACATAAAAATTAAATATTAGAGACTAGATGTGTATATCAGACTTGAATATTAATTAAAATAATATCTCCTTAAACCAATATACCATATGTATGCAGAAGCTACAAATTCAGTATTTATTTTATTTATTAGTGTCATGAATAGAAGCAGTAATGTCTCCTAGATTAATATCATTTTTGGTGGCACAAGAGCTTTCTATTTATTATATAACTACCATTATTATTTAGAACCTATTTCTGGAATTTGGAACTACACGATTCATAAGTATTTTTGTGTTTTAGTTAAATAATTTAACTATCTATTAAAAAAAATTCTGTTTAAAAAATAATTAAAGCCTAGTTTATTATAATGTGTGATTTTATCATTAGGATTTCTTTCTGAATAACAAAACAGAATTTAGCTTTACTTTCAAATTGTATGGTGAATCAAGTTTAAATTGTTAATTGAAAGATTTATGATTATCAACAAGTATAAATTTCATTACAATCATTTCTATTCAATAATATTAAATATTTTGAAAATGGAAGTTAATAGCATCGGAACATTAAAACATATTTAAACACTCATATTACTAAATGTACTTGATTTTATTTATTAAGGAAAGAAAAGCATTAGAAAATATCATTTAGCATGGGGCATGTTAAAATAAAATTTAAGAAAATGTAGGTGAATTTATCTTACAGAAATATTTCTTATATCTTTATGGTTAGTCACTTAAGATGTAAACTTCTAGCGTTATCTTTCTTAATTGCATTTGTCACAATAGTGGCAGTTGCGTTTTAAATACTCTTTAGTTCTAAAAAACTTGTAAAATAAGTTTGATGCCATGAATAACTTGTTTATTTATTTGATTATGAATTTAGATTGATCTCATAAATAAGATCATCTATATTGAGACTTAAATCTAGAGTATCAGTTATAATAAATACTTCATCAAACTAACAGAATATTAAGAAGTATAGGTATATCCATGGCATGTTTATGTATATACTACAGTTTGAACTATAAAAATTAAGCTGGCTGCACTTTGATCTATAACATCATTCACTTTAAATGTTACTACTAACCATATATTAGGTCAGAGATTGTCTTGTCATTTTTAGTCTGTCTTCATTATATATATATACGTAAATATTTATATATTTTCTCCTGAACTGAATATAATCAATTTAATTGACAGCTATATAATTAAATTAAAAATTTATTTCTATCAAATCGACTTTCGTTCAAAATTGAACCATATCAAGATGTTACAACAATTTAAAAATGTCACGTGATTTACATATCTAGAACACCCTCTATTGGCCAATCTCAATCCTAAAAAATGCTTTTTTACTTTCCAATTTTTATTTAATACTCATATTTCTCCCATCTTTATTCAACCTTGTTTTAAAAGTAATACCATCAAATGAAATATTTATATATCCAACATTTCTGATATATTATGTCCTGGGAAACAGTGGGATAAATGAATTTTTAAAAACAAAAAAGCTAAATTTCCAGAGGAGTAATAATAATGGTAGTATTAGTAACAGCAATAATAAAACTGCTGCATGGTCAATATACACAGGCAAGCACTGTACAGAGATGTTTAATGGTAAACCATCTGCTTTCCTTGGTTTCCCATTCTACCTTGGAACCAATGGAATGAGGCAAAAAATTCAAAATAAATTAAAAAAAGATGCTGAAAAAATCACAGCCTCACTTGAAAAGTCATACCTGTCAATATATGCAAAGGTAGCACTATTTAATCAACTTATAATTACAAAAATTACATACTATACACCTATAATAAAATTTGCAAAAACATTCATATCTAAAATCTCATCAATCTGTAACAAACTAATATGGAAGAGAAAGACAGTGGCAATATCTTTAAAAAATCTGAGCAGAACACCACATAGCAATGGACTTGGACTCCATACAATCAATGTTTTTTACACGCAGAAATCAGTAAATCTAATAACAGCAACCATAAAAAGATTTCCAGACCTGGAGTGTGTAATCAGTATAATACCCACAGACAGACCACCCCCTTCATATGGATATCTATCCACACTGATTGAAGAACTCAAGCCAATATACAACAAAATATCACTCAATAATGACAACAAGTATACATACTGGGACATTTATAATATACTATATCCAAACCAGACACCTAATCTACAACCATCAGTTCTTGGAATAGACAACAGGCAACTACTGCAACAATTCAGAAAATGGTCATTAGAACCAAAATTATTTGATTTTCTACTTAAGCTTAATCTCAATGCTCTACCCACAACCCATTTCCTTAGATTTCGTAGATTCTATACAAATATAGACCCCATGTGTGGGCTATGTCATAGAGAAGAAGAGACACAAGATCATTTTCTTCATTCCTGCAGTGCCCTAGAAACAATACATCGCACAATGTTTACCACATACAGAAAGGCTATCATTTCAATTGATGAAATAATAAATACGTTTAAAAAAGGCAACAACCTTGCTATTCATGCAGCAACATACAGCCTTTATGCCTACTGGTGCACCAGATGCACTTTTGCACTTGCCAATAACCCTCGATACCACCCAGCAACATATTCAATAAAACTAGAACTGTTAAGAAAAAGAGACAGCATCCTAGCTCAACCAGATATATTTGCAGCCACATGGTCACACTTGAAACAAAGATCCAGTCTATGAAATATAAAGGCCAATAAGATAGATATTGACATTTTGAACATCAGCATTTTTTCCAACTTTAAAAAAAATGCAAGCATAAACTGAACTAAATAGGAGTGCTTATTTTACAAGGGGAATTAATAAGAATAGGATTGATAACAGTATACAACAACATGATTTCAAGTTTCCAAATCATTTCCAGCAATTTTACAAAAAAATATTTTGAACTCAGACTTTCACATGACCCTCAACCATCCATGCTATCTCATGCTGCTGATACACTTGATCACACACTTGTCAAAAAGACAAATAATCACCAATATATGTATTTTATGCTAAACCAGCACTCATCATTTGGTTAAATTATCATCTCTACACATATATACAATCAAAGCTCAGCTTACATTAAGATAGCAAATCCTCATACTTTAATGGACAGGCTTCAAACGATTCCACCTCACAACTTTTATTCCATCATCAGATTTTTAATGAAATGGATGACTGAAAGTTGTGGGGTAGAGTGGTTTGAAGCCTGTCCATTAAAGTATGAAGATTGGCTATTTTAAGGTAGGCTGAGCTTTGATTTTATGTATGTGTGAAGATGATAATCTGGACCAACTGACAAGTTCTGGTTTAGCATGAACTATGTATATTGGTGATTGTTTATCTTTTTGACATGTGTGTGATCAAGTGTATTAGTGGTATGAGATAGCATAAATGTTTGAGGGTCGTGTAAAAGTCTAGTTCAAATCCCCTATATATTACATATATAAGTGCAGGTATGAAAAAGCCTGTGCTGTAGAAATAATTCATATTTCAAAAAAAAAATTTCTGAATTAAAATGGAAAGATACGCTAACAAACTGCCCAATTCCACAAAAGCTCCAATCAGCAATACGGAACCGATTCAAGAACCAAACCCACAATTCTTTGTCTCTGACCAATGTGATAGAACAAGGAACTTATGCACATCTTAGACTGGCAACATTTGTGAACTTTACAATCTGGTCTCTTCAATGTAAGCTGGTCATAAGCAAGTCTGAATACCCGAACATTGAGACAGCCTTCTATCATATGCTGAATAAAATTCGCAAAACAGACTTTTCCGCAGCCTACCTTAACATTGCAGAAAACACATGGGCCCTAGTTGATCTACCCAGTGAAGAAGTACTCTAAGATTACGCCTGAACACAACACCACAGAACTTTATAATACATGCATATAAATCATTGTAATAATCTGTATAATCCATAGTAACAATATGTAAAACCAATGTAACCATTGTATAATTCCTCAATAAAGTTTGAAAAAAAAAAAAAATGGAAAGATAAAAAAAAAAAAAGACTATTATTTAAATCATCTAGATTTTGCAAATGATGTAATTGCTTTTGTAAATAATGCTTCAGAACTTGAAGAAATGTTGCAAGAGTTACCAGATGAAAGTAAAAAGGTAGGACTAAAAATTAATATTACAAGGACTTAAGTAATTTTAATGGATTAATTTCAGAAAAAGGAAATAAATTGATAATCATGAACAAATATCTTGGATATTTATTAAGACAGATGGATGGCTTTAAATAAAAATTTAAATTTGTATGAAGTGCTTTTGGTAGAAACAATTCAATATTAAAAAATACCTATGTATTTGAAAAGAAGGATTTTCAATAGATGTGTTTTACATTTCTTATTTATGGACCTGAAACTCTCTGACACTTAACAGAAAATCAATTCAGAAACAACATATGGAGAGATGTATATTGGGAGTAACAATAAAAGATCAAAAACAAAATACTTGGATGACAGAACAAGCAGCTACACTGAAATGATTGAAAGTATTATGAGAATGAAATGAAACTGGACTGAACATACTGCTAGTAGATTGGATCCTGAGAGATTGTAAAAGATCTAAAAGGAGACCATGGGTGAGATAGTTAGATGATTGTGGAAAATAATGGCTACAATTCTTAGAAATTAATCCACTTGCCTGGATTGATAATTTTGATGGCAATGATAATGATGATAAAAGAAATGATGACATCTGTATATTTAAATATTTAATTTGGAAAATTAAAGTAGTATTGAATATACTTATTTATCAACAGGACTTTTCAGCAGCTTAAATTAGAAAGCATAAACAATTGATTGTTACAGTTTTTATATATAACAAGGAACGCAATGATATATATTTAACAAGTGAAAATACGAATTTGATAATAAAAGCAAACTGTATTTATTAATAATTTAGTACACGCTTACCATAAATCAGAACTTTAACAAGCTTACACATTTTAATTGCTAAATAATATATAATAAATTCAATTACTTTGTAAACATATAATGCAAATAAATAGACCAAATAATATGCTTGTTTTAATCCCTTTGTTTTGAGTTCATTTTGAAAATATGAATCAATTAATTGAGTGGGTTTTGTATTTATGTTATCAATTTAGTGTTCATGTTTTACAAACATTAATTACTATTTATAAACATTAATTACTATTTTGTACATTTTTTATTAGATATTAATGAAATTAAATGCATCTTTTTTACAAAGTGATAACAAATGATAACTGTTTATTAATAATTTTGTAGACATAATTTGCAATATATTTGTTATTATAGTAAATCAAAAAACAAAGAAAGATCTTACATCTTTTTTTTTTTTAAAAAAATATTATCCTTGTTCAAAACATAATATCAATTAATTTTTCTCCATAAATTTGTCAATTGACTTAGTTTTTTATTATATCCATATAATAATGTAAGAATAAGAGAAACGTATACTTCACTATTAAACAAGTAATCTGTCTAAATGCACTAAAACGCAGGCAATGGTGAAGCTAAATACAGGTTGTAATATTAATTAGCTGAGCGCTTTCGAGAAGTTTTATCTTTTTATAATCATAGCAAATGAGTTGCATGATAGAAATGTATGCGACAAATACTTAAATATATGCAAAATGGATTAGAGAGTCCACTTATTTTGGAGAGAAGCATGCTTCTTCGGGTTTGTAGCGCTTATAGCGTATGTGTTGTTAGCTATAAGCCATACTTCTTTGATTTTACGTTTAGAGTCATGGTGGTCTATGCTCGTGATGGAAGCAAAAGACCGTTTAAATATATGGCCGTTGGACCTTTAAAGTATTCTAAAAGAATGGAATTATATTCAGGTTTATTCAGAACTCTTTTATATAAATAACAGTGCTGAGAGTCCATAAATGGAGAAAGATGCGTGGGATTGGACATGGTATATGGTATTGCAGCCAGTTGGGGGCATAAAAAAAAAAAAGTGATATGTTCATAATTGGAAGTTAATTTATATTACCAACAGGAAAACAGTTTGCTTTCAACAAGGCGATGGAAAAAATGTTAAATTTTCTGACAGCATGAATTTGAAGAGTAATGTGTGAGTATAAATGTCGATTAAAGATTTAATGAACATGTAAGCTGGGATATATAATATTTAATTAATATTTGCAAACTGACTTGTTAAGTCAAGCATACATTCGCTCCCCCCTCCTCTCTTTTCTCTCTTTACAGTGTTTACCTCAATTAATATAAACAGAAACTTCCACAAGCAGGATTAAATATTTGTTAAGCTTATACACAACAAATAAATATATTTCACATAAAACAACTACTATACCATTCTCCTGATATGTTGGATAGGTGTCGTATATAGTTGCCATGCAATTATTTTGCAGCAAGTGACTTCATCATCTAGGTGTGCCTAGGGTGCCTAATATCTCCAACTGTATTGTGGAAACTGCCTCAAGTTTAAGTATGGTGATACTTCCAGTTATACCATAACTACTTGCTTCAGGTCAGGTCTAGTATCTAGCAGCTTCCAATTAGAAGTGAACTTGCTTCATTGCTTTAACCATATTGGGAACAATATGTTAGCTCCCATACATCTATTGTTTGACTTTACCTCCAAATGAAAAATATATTTTTAGCCAAATCTTTTTTTTAATAATAAAAATTGGATTCAGTGAACACCTTTTCCTATTGGCCTATTTCTATTATTGGCTATATTTTATCTAAACATATGTGCTTTGATCTATAGTAACGAATTTTGAATTTAATCAAGATACTATTGAATCTGGTTAAGTCCATTATTTGACAGTAAATTGAGCTATAACCACCATCACCCCAACTAAATTAGCCCTAGAGAGTGAAGTCACTTAGGTGTACTTTATAGCTTCTTCAGGGTCTGGTTACATTATCATCAGGTTTGGTGTCTTCATCAGTAAATGTGGTGGCTTCATCTCCAGGTCAGATGACTTTACTTGTAGATCTAGTGTCTTCATCAGCAGACCTAGTCAGGTCTCATGCCGTCATTTCTAATGTCATAATTAGCAGATCTAGTATTTTTGAACTTTGTAAACTTTTTACTGCTGGCTCGTAACCAGTAGTTCAGCTTCAGTTAGTCTTTGTGGCCGTAGTATGATTTGAATGACCACTGTCTGTAATTCCTTTGTTTTAATTGCATCTCATGGTCACCATTTGACGATTCTAATATTCATATGACATAGAACTCAGGTATCTGTCTGCACTTTAGTACTTCTGTTTTAATTTTTTTCATTCGAGTGGTTAGACGTAAGATCTGACAGGTTAGTCCTCAGAGCTCTGTCGAATAGTCATTATGTTTCCTTTTCAGTATCTGTGCTTGGTGTAAAATGCTGTGCTCATAACATACTGGAATCAAGTATTCCAATTACCTGGGTTAGCTTTTTTAAGCATTCCTTTAGTCTTTTGAATCAGTTTCTCACTCTGAAAGTTGTTCTAAAGGTGAAATAATGGGCCAAACATTAGTTAGTGTAAAGTTATAAGATGACTTAAAAGTTGTGTTATTGTCTGTTATTATAGTTTTAAGCAGGTCATTGGTGGTAAATAGCTGACTAAGAGCCTCAATAGTTGCTTGGAGTAGTGATACATTTAGAGTATCCATGAACAATTATTAATAAGAGTTTCCCCCTCCATTATCCAGTGAAGACAATGTGAATTTAGAAGAGGGACTTTTAAGTTCAGGCCACCAACCATAATATTCTTTTGCTGGCATGTTTTGGTTTATCTTATAATACTGGCAGGGATGGATCAAAGACTCAATGTTAGCATCCAAAAATAGACCACATGACATAAGATATAGCTAACATTTTCATTTCGGTCAAGTGATGGAATAACACCTCTTGATTCCTAGATAATGCAACTATTCTGAACTGAAAGATCTATAACCTATAAGTCCAGTAGGCTCTGTATGGACAACCCCATTGAATCCATTTCAATAGTCTTTAGAGTCTTTGGAATATAGTGTGCATTTATTTCCAAGTTTATCATAATAATTGATTGACTTTTTGAGTTGAATAGTTTGCACCATCTGCAGGAAATCTACAAAGCATTTACATGCAGAATGTTTTCATTCAATGTATTTTAGTTTGAAGTCATAGTCTAAAAAAATAGAACTACATCAGCATTAATGGTGAAGTATATTGAGGGATTACTTTAATAGATGCAAAACTTCCAGAAATGTCTTACAATCAATATTTATTGTGAATGATCAACCATAGAAATAATCCTGAAATTTTTTAATGCCTGCAATCAAAGCTTATCATCAATCTGAGTATTGCTTTTCTTGCTTTTAAGATACTTTGATACAAATGCCATAGGGGACTAAGTCTCATAATCATTCACATGAGATAATACAGACTCTATTTAACTTGAGGTGTATCATAAGTTATTATCAGAACTCTTCCAGGGTCGATTTAATAACTATAGGGGAAATTCTGTTGTCTTATTTATTATTATTATTTAATTCTTCACACACAACTCTCCCACACATTCCATCTTTTCTTCTTATTGTTTAAATAACTTTTTTCAGATACCAAGATATTGTTTAACATTTTTAAGACTTTTAGTAAATTCCTAATGTCCACTCCATATACATTCCTGTTTGGTAGTTATTATTGTGATATGATTATATTTATAGTATACAAACATAAATGGGCTATTCACCAACAATACTATTGTGTCTGATATCAGATCTTTCAGTTTTTTGATAGCTCTATAATGCTTACTGTTTATTGATGGACTACATTTTTGTTCAGATGTCAGCATCCTCAATTTTAGGATGTCATAATCTCCAAAAAGACTTTTTTTTTGTTCACTCCACCTGCGTCTATCTGATATCTCAGAAATCCAATTACTTTAATTTCAAAAATGAATTTTTCTAGATTTATTTTAAGACCTGAGGTCTTGGACTTGGTTAACGGATATAAATCACATAATAATAGCTCTAGATAATTAACACCAAGAATCTTTGATCTGTTGTCAAGACAATATTTGTGGAAATCCAACATTTACTCTGGTTTAGGATATTAATATTGACTGTAACTTATTGAGATGTTTAAATTCATAAGGGTTTTAAATAATTATATTAAATAGACAAATATAATCTGTTTGATAGCAAACAATAAACAGTCACTTTTAGAGGTTTGTTTAAACGTTTTTGAATTTGAAAATCTCAATCCGTTACAGTCAAAGTAATACTCTTATATATGTGATCTTATACCAGAATGAATGGTGGATATCTGTATTTTATCCATAAAAGTTGTTTTGGCAACATATTAAAAGATTCCTTGTGTTGATAACCTTGGTCTATTACCAATAGCTTTTTGAAAAAAAGGAAGTTTACTATGTAAATAATTAAGTTTGGTAATGCTTAAAAAATTCAAAATAGGGTATATTTGCCCGTTTAATGAGGTTTATTTAAATTTCTTTGAGTTTAAAAATTTCAATTTGTTATAGTTAAAGTGCCAACTCTCTTGTCTTAGGTAATATCTTATACCAGAGTGAAAGGTGGATTATCACCTTTTATTTATAGAGGTTGCCTTGGTAACAGATTTAGGATTCACAGTGTTGATAAGATTAGGCTATTATATATCACATTTGTAATCTTATCACAACCATTCATCAGTGCAAAAGTCAGATCAACCTCTTAGACCATAGATACAATAAAACCTACACTTTGTCAAGCAATTCAAGTTCATATACACATTATTCCTAGAGAAACTCCAAACTTAAATTTTTTTTTACATGCATTTGATCAAAGACATATGATCACAATATTTGTATTTTATGCTGAACCAGCATTCATCAGTAGGCCCAGATCATAAACTTTTACACATATCTTCATCATATGTCCAGTAAATATCTAGATAACAACTTAACATAGTTTAATTGACAGGTTTCAAATTTTCTGCAGTACAAACATTAATGTAAATCATTATAACAAAAAAGCATTAATAACTATTACTAATCATTTATCAACTTAGACATTATTGCTAGTTTAAATAAGTCTTTTTGAGTCTTATTTAATGAATAATGTATCTGCGATGGCATAAAGGTATCAATATTTGATTTCTTTGCCCATGTTGACACTGTTAATAAGTTTTACACTTTTCATACAAGATGGTATCATAATCTTTTAACACTTTGTAGAGGGGTGTAGATCAAATCAGACCTTTAACTTCAACAACCTCTAAATATGAAATGAGAATTCAGTTATAATATAAGTAAATAACTCAGCTTATATGAAAGTTAACAGGAAATAACTGAAGTCTCCAATGAGATACATCATATTTGCAACCCTTTCACAACCACCCATCATCCCAGAAGGCAGACCAATCTCTCAAACCATAGATATATTAGAAAGCAATTTATATAGCATATGTTACACATCAACTTCATATACACATTATTTCTAGAGAAACTGCAAACTTAATTTTTTATATATATATTAATTACAATTGTATCATAGATTACTGAAACATATATATATATATAGATAAATTATAACTTTTTGGGATATATCGGGTATTATTTTCCATTGAGCACCGATATTTCAACGGAATAGCAACCGCCATTTTCAAGGTTAACTTTTGAAAGAAAAACCATTAGATCTTAACAAATGACGTGACTGTGTGCGAGATGAGAAATGAGATTCCAGTTCAGCATTCACAATATGAGGCTTACCAAAATGTTTATTTTCCTCAGTATTTTTACCTGTTAATTTTAAGTTAATATTGGATAAAAAGAGAGGTTTCCACATAGCTGGAATACGTTGTGCTTCATCAGTTCTATTTAAACCAGTAGGTCTCTTTAATATTTCAATTGACTCTCTCATGGTTCTTAAATCATATTTTTCCACATTAGCAAGTATTTTCGTATTGTCAAAATTAGGTTTGTGACCAGTTTCTAAATAATGGAAAGTAAAAACTGATGTGCTAATTTTTTGTTGAAAAGCATTTTAATGTTCCTTAATTCTGATATTAATTCATCTATTAGACTGACCCACATAGCCTCTTGAGCACTGGAAACACGGAATTTCATAAACTCCTTGGTGTTCCAAAAGTATTCTGTCTTTAGGTTTATACAAAAAATCACCAATTTTTTTGCCAGTAGAGAAAAGTGGTCTTTATATTAAAACAAGATAGTCTTCTACTGATTTTATCAGTAACCCCCCTAATGTAAGGTAAAATTACTCTATTAAAAGAGGAATTATCAATTCTATCTTTTTTTTCTTTTTAGTATTAATGTTATATAAACAAAGGCAAAACTCCCCATACAGTAGTGCCACCCTGTGCCAAACAGAGTAATCAATGGATGCCAGAAGGCTTGTGCATAAAATCCCTATTTAGTGCCTATTCATCCAATATCCCCAGACTAGTTTCTGGCTTGTGGCCATCATCAGTGAGGAGCCTTGGATCTGAGAGCACTGCACCTAGATCTTAGGATCTAATGCAACCCTCCAGCAGCCACCTTTTAACTCTACTTTACTACAAAACTATGAGATGAAATTGAAAACATTGTTAATATCTTCAATCTAAGCTCAATAGCTTATATAGTCATATGGGTCTGAACTCAATTCAGCACCCATACATTTTGGTGTCTTTGGCTCTTAAACAACCATAGCCACCACTATCCTATTAGGCAGGGTTGGTGTTAAACCATCAAACATCACATGATCACCATCTCTATACTAGCACAGGGTGGCACTACTGTATGGGGAGTTTTGCCTTTGTTTACAACAAATTATGTGCTAGTATGGAGATGGTGATCATGTGATGTTGGATGGTTTAACACCAATCCTGCCTAATAGGATAGTGGTGGCTATGGTTATTTAAGAGCCAAAGACACCAAAATGTATGGGTGCTGAATTGAGTTCAGACCCATATGACTATATAAGCTATTGAGCTTAGATTGAAGATATTAACAATGTTTTCAATTTCATTCTCATAGTTTTGTAGTAAAGTAAAGTTAAAAGGTGGCAGCTGGAGGGTTGCATTAGATCCTAAGATCTAGGTGCAGTGCTCTCAGATCCAAGCTCCTCACTGATGATGGCCACAAGCCAGAAACTAGTCTGGGGATATTGGATGAGTAGGCACTAGATAGGGATTTTATGCACAAGCCTTCTGGCATCCATTGATTACTCTGTTTGGCACAGGGTGGCACTACTGTATGGGGGGTTTTGCCTTTGTTTACAACAAATTATATGCTAGTATAGAGATGGTGATCATGTGATGTTTGATGGTTTAACACCAATCCTGCCTAATAGGATAGTGGTGACTATGGTTGTTTAAGAGCCAAAGACACCAAAATGTATGGGTGCTGAATTGAGTGCAGACCCATATGACTATATAAGCTATTGGGCTTAGATTGAAGATATTAACAATGTTTTCAATTTCATTCTCATAGTTTTGTAGTAAAGTAATGTTAAAAGGTGGCTGCTGGAGGGTTGCATTAGATCCTAAGATCTAGGTGCAGTGCTCTCAGATCCAAGGCTCCTCACTGATGATGGCCACAAGCCAAAAACTAGTCTGGGGATATTGGATGAGTAGGCACTAGATAGGGATTTTATGCGCAAGCCTTCTGGCATCCATTTATTACTCTGTTTGGCACAAGGTGGCACTACTGTATGGGGAGTTTTGCCTTTGTTTACAACAAATTATGTGCTAGTATAGAGATGGTGATCATGTAATGTTATATAAAGCCTTACATATGATGTTTTTATTATAATTATTAGAAATCAGAATACTTTTTGTAAGTTGTATTTCTTGAGAAAGATGTTCTTTATCAGATAAATTATAAGCTCTAGTGAAAAGATTTTTAGCTACAGAAAAAATTTGTGCAGGATGATGATGAGAATTAAAATTAAGATATCTGTTTGTATGAGTAGATTTTCTGTAAACTGATATTTACAATGTTTCATCACATTTTCTTGCAATTAAAACATCCAGAAAAGAAAGTGATCTGTTATTTTCCACTTCCATGGTAAATTTAATATTTGGATGCCAATTATTTATAAAAGCAAGAAAAGAATTTAAAGAATCAATTCCATGAGGCCATATGACAAAAGTATCATCCACATATCTAAGCCAAATAGAAGGTTTTTTTAGTAGCTGCACATAATACTTGACTTTCAAAATTGTCCACGAAAAGATCAGCAATGACAGGTGACAGTGGGGACCCCATAGAAAGTCCTTTAATTTGTTTAAGCAGTTGAGAATTATAAACAAAAAATGTATTTTCAAGGCAATGTTTTGCTAAAGGAATAATAAAATCAGGTAAATCATTGTTCTGAGCTATTATATTTAATGCTTCTTCAACAGGAATATTAGTAAACATAGAAGAAACATCAAAACTAACCAATAAATCAGTTCCAGTTGGTTTTAAGTTTTTAATTATTGAAATAAAATGGCTTGAATTTTTAATTCTTGAAGGAATCTTGTCTGACAATGGCTGTAAGCATTGGGCTAAATATCGTGCCAAAGCATGTGTGGGAGAGCCTATAGCACATGCAATAGGTCGCAATGGTATCTCAGGTTTATGAATTTTAGGCAAACCATAAAATTTAGGATATAATGAAGAACCTTCTCTTGGAGAAATTTTCATATAAAGACCACTTTTTTTACTGGCAAAAAAATTGGTAATTTTTTGTAGAAAACCTAAAGACAGAATACTTTTGGAACACCAAGGAGTTTATGAAATTCCGTGTTTCCAGTGCTCAAGAGGCTACGTGGGTCAGTCTAATAGACGAATTAATGTCAGAATTAAGGAACATAAAAATGCTTTTCAACAAAAAATTAGCACATCAGTTTTTACTTCCCATTATTTAGAAACTGGTCACAAACCTAATTTTGACAATACAAAAATACTTGCTAATTTGGAAAGATATGATTTAAGAACCATGAGAGAGTCAATTGAAATATTAAAGAGACCTATTGGTTTAAATAGAACTGATGAAGCACAACGTATTCCAGCTATGTGGAAACCTCTCTTTTTATCCAATATTAACTTAAAATTTACAGGTAAAAATACTGAGGAAAATAAACATTTTGATAAGCCTCATATTGTGAATGCTGAACTTGAATCTCATTTCTCATCTCGCACACAGTCACGTTATTTGTTAAGATCTAATGGTTTTTCTTTCAAAAGTTAGCCTTGAAAATGGCGGTTGCTATTCCGTTGAAATATCGGTGCTCAATGGAAAATAATACACAGTATATCCCAAAAAGTTATAATTTATCTACATCATATAACCGTGAAAACATTAAGTATAATATATATATATATATTGTAACATATTTGTATGCAATTTCCAAAATCTGAATTTGAATCTAGGATAAATAAAATTCTTTTTTTTCTTTTTTACAATTTTTTAAAATTAATTAGACCAGAAACAGTCCTCTATTATCCAATATTGATTATTAAATGATTATATAAATATATATTTAGCTAGATATCACAATAAAAGTAAATAATTCAAATTTCTGCCATTCAAAAAATGGAAAACCTATAAAAAATACAATTTACTTTGCTCTATTTTTATGATGGACTATTTCCATCATATAATTAATATATATATATATTTCATATGATGGAATTAGAATCCATTATGTTGCCTTAATAAAATACTTTAATAAAAATATAAACAAATATTATAGACAACTACATTAATAAATATTTAATTTATTACATCGAATCGATTTTCTTTTAGTTTATTTAAAGATTTTTATAAACAAGATTAAGAAAACTGCTATATTGAATATATGCCATCTGATTTCTTTTAACTCTACAGACATTTGATATCATCCGTGTCTTCTGATTGTTGATGGTAAATTTTATAAACTCTGTCTTTGATTTGTCATAATTTTTATGAAGCCTTTATTATTAAGGTTAAAGGATGCTAAGTTTCTGAATTTTGCACCAGGAATCCGTGAATTTGAGTTGAAAGTCGTCAGTTAAACATTAAAATTTTTAATAATTTTTAGGATTTAATTTGAACAATAAGCGTGTGCTACGTTAATATAAATCGCGTGACTTTTTGATTTATTCTAACATCTTGAAAAGGTTCATTTTGAACGAAAATCGATTCGATGTAATAAATTAAATATTTATTAATGTAGTTGTCTATAATATTTGTTTATATTTTTATTAATATATATATATATATTGAATGTCTTTAGAAAAATTTATTTAAATATTCCAAATACATTCAACTGTTAGTAATAGCACATCAAACAGGTTAGTGTATGCCCAATGTTTCAAGAGGTATTAGTATCCCCTCTTCTTTAGGTGTTGCTGGCCTGACCAGTGACAATACTTGTATGGGATTCGAACCTGAGTCCTTAGATTCTTGAGTTAAATCCTTAGATTCTTGAGTTTTAAATTTTAAGGTAATCTCTAACTAACTGAGCCATCCTTCCAAAGGTAACAGTCTGTAGTAATTTTATATACTTATCTATTAGATGAGGTTCCTCCTGATTTCTCCACTTTTTCCTAAGAGAAAAGTTGATTAGTGGTTGCCATACATTATGTATAGTCACACTGGGTTGGCTTATGGGATTTTTTTCCATTGTCATGGGAGCAGCTTTTTTAAATTTTCTTCTTTGTACCTTTTCTTCTCCATCCAATATTTTTGTATTTTCCCAACTGAACATATGTTCATTGGTGCATACATGTTCTGCTACCTTAGATACATCTGTTTTCTCTCTTCTAATCATCAGTTTGTATTTTTGCAAGCACTTTTCAGTGGGATGACTGGTCTCACCAATATATGTTCTTCCACATTCACATGGTATTTCATAGATGCAGTTTTTTTCATCATTTCAAGTTTAAGTTTTGTAGATGTTAGAATTTTTTGTAGAATGGTA
The DNA here is from genome assembly GCA_028023455.1 of Epiperipatus broadwayi. NCBI lineage: Eukaryota > Metazoa > Onychophora > Udeonychophora > Euonychophora > Peripatidae > Epiperipatus > Epiperipatus broadwayi. The sequence goes on along the minus strand of JAQFVV010000181.1, from coordinate 2,456,333 downwards.
TGGCTCTGGAAAGCTGTTCTGATGTTATTTTGATTGCAGATTTTTCTTAATTTGTCTGCTATTTTTGGAATGTATGGGTACACTACAGTACCAATAATTGTCTTTTCTCTTGATGATTTTTTTGTCTATTTAAAGTTTTCTTAATAACAGATGGATAATCATTTTTCATAAGAGTTTGTTCTATATAGATCTTTTCTTTTTCCAGATCACTGGTTTCTGAACAAACTTCTTTTGCTCTATTCCATAGTGATAGTATAACTCCATGTTTTGTGTTTCTGGTGTGATTGAATGTATATGCTAGTTATTTTCCTGTATGTGTGGGTTTTCAATAAACTGTAGTTTTGACTTTGAAATGAGGAAGTCTTGTCACAAGAACATATATGAATGCCAATTTTTGTTTTTGTTCTGATTCTATTGTGAATTTAATTGAAGGGGATATATTGTTGATGTGTTTCCAGAAGAAAAGATACAAAGAAGAAAATTTAAAGAAGCTGCTCACATAACAATGGCAAAAAATCTCATAAGCCAACCCAGTGTGACTATACATAATGTATGGAAACCACTAATCAACTTTGCTCTTAGAAAAAAGTGGATAAATGAGGAGGAACCTCATAGATAAGTATATGAAATTATTATAGACTGTTGCCTTTAGCAGGATGGCTTAGTTGGTTAGAGCATTACCTTAAAATTCAAAACTCAAGAATCTAAGGGCCCACAATCAAATCCCATGCTAGTACTGTCACTGATCAGGCCAGCAACACCTGAAGAAGAGGGGAGACTAATACTTCTCGAATATGTGCATGTTTGATGTGCTATTACTAACAATTGAATATATTTGGAATATTTAAATAAAGTTAAATTTTTCTAAAGACATTCAATACATATATTAATTAGATGATGGAAATAGCCCAACATAAAAATACAACTAGATCACCACCATCGAAAACCTTCAGGAAAACAATTTACTTTACTGTTTATCTATAAAAAGTTGTTGTTGAAGTGACACTTTTTCCTTGAATGAGTTGTTGAAAAGCCTTTTTGTCAAACAACTAATCAACTTATCTAACTATCTTATCTGTCTGTCTATCTAACTCTTTCTATTTATCTATACATCTATCTTAATTTGTTAATTTATCTGCTTATTTAACTATCTACATAATTATCTATTTACTTATCCATCCATCTCCTCTCTATTGTAAACATTTCTTTGTTATGACTTATTGTCATTATTTACTAATAGTGTTTAGAATTAATAAAATATATTGTAAATAATTGTCTAATGGTAATATTTTTAACAATATATCAAAACTTCATTAATAATAAAACTTCGTTTTAAATGAGTTTACTTTATTCTCCTTTAACGTGTTTTTTAATTAAAATAAATATACTCAATAAATTTAACAAGAGAGGAAAAAATGTGTTTCATTAATCTTTAATTAATTTTTATACTCTTAGCGTTAATATCCTGAAAAAATAATTCCAAGTGTTGAATACATTCCATCATGTCCTCTCTTCCAGTGATGATGATGATCACATTATTGATTTACATTTCCATAAGACACTTAATCTGTGACATTGTAACAATTTAACCGTTTTAAAAGTTTTGCATTGCTATTTCTTAGTCAACTATTGAACCAATATGAATAGTCTCTATACTTGAATATATCATATTAACGTTTTCCTGAAGGTTTATGATAATTTTTAGTTATATTTATATATTTGATATTTCCATTATCTGTCTTTAGAAAAATTAAACTTTATTTAAATATTCCATGTACATTCAACTATTACTAATAGCACAAAGGTTAGTATAAGCACAACATTTTGAGAGAGATTACTCTCCTCTCTTCTTTGGATACTGCTGAATGACGATCAATGACAGTACTAGCATGGGAATCAAACTTGGACTCTTAGAATGCTTTAACCAACTAAGTGATCCTGACAAAGGCAATAGTCAGTAGAAATTTCATATACTTATCTTTGAGATTCCTACTGATTTTTCCACTTTTTCATACGAGCAAAAGCTGATTAGTTGTTTCCATACATTATGTATAGTTACACTAGATGGTCTTGTGGGGTTATTCACCATTGTTATATGAGCAGTTACTTTGTATTTTTTTTGTACCTTTTCCTCTCTATATAATATTTTTGTATCTTCCTAATTGAACATATGTTCATTCATACATACATGGTCTATCACCTAAGATACATCTGTTTTCTCTCTTTTAATCATTAGTTTGTGTTCTTGCAATCACTTTTCAATGGAACAACTGGTCTCATCAATATATCTTCTTTCACATGCACATGTATTTGATAGATGCAGTTTTTGCTTTTCAGAATTTCAAGTTTAGGCTTTATAGATGTGAAAATTCCTCATGGTGTGATATGTCGCTGAAAAGCTATTCTAATGTTACATTGATTGCAGATTATCCTTAATTTGTTATTTTTGGTATGTATGGACACACTATAGTACCAACAATTATTTTTATTTTGGTGTTTTTTTTGTCTATTCAAGGTTTTCTTAATAACAGCTGATGGATACAATTTTTCATAAGAGTTTGTTCTATGTAAAGCTTGTCTTTGGTTTCTGAGCAAACTTCTTTTTCTCCCTTTCACAGTGATAGTATCACTTCATGTTTTGTGTTTCTGGGATAAGTGAGTGTATGTACTAAGTATTTTCTTGTATGTGTTGGTTTTCTGTAAACTGTAGTTTTGATTTTGCCATGATGGAATCTTGTTACAAGAACATCTAGGATGCCAAATTTTTGTTCTTGTTCTGATGCTATTATGAATTTAATCAAAGGGAATATGTTGTTGATGTGTTTCCATCAAGTTTGTAATAGTGCTCTACCATGTGGCCTTACAATGAATGTATCATCAACACAGCAAAGCCAAACTTTAGGGGGATATGGGGTAGTCTTCATGACTGTAATTTCAAGTTCTTCCATGTAAATATTGCTAATCAGGGGTGACAATGGTGAACCCATACTATTCCTTTGTTAGAAGAATTCTGTGATGTATTGAAAGTATGTTGTTGTTATACAGAATGTTAATATTTTTATAATACTATTTTGATAAAAAATCAAGTCATATGACCTAATTTTAATAAAGCTCCTATTTACAAATGTTATATATAGAGTAAGTTAAAAACAAACTCTTATGAAGCTTCAAAAATACCCTCAACCTCAGACCGCGGTTTCTGCCTCTAGCGTCATCAGTGAGGTGCTAGGGAATTAAAAATACTAGAACTAGTCCAGCATTTTATCAATGCCTAACTATTAATATATGGTGTATCTGAACTTAGTTCAGTCACATACGGCTATTTGAGTTAGATAGCTGGATTTTTGGACATTTAAATGTCTGAAAGTTTCAGATTTTCTTCTCAATAGTTAGGCATTGATAAAATGCTGGACTAGTTCTAGTATTTTTAATTCCCTAGCACTTCACTGATGATGCTAGAGGCAGAAACCGCGGTCTGAGGTTGAGGGTATTTTTGAAGCTTCATAAGAGTTTGTTTTTAACTTACTCTATATATAACATTTGTAAATAGGAGCTTTATTAAAATTAGGTCATATGACTTGATTTTTTATCAATTTAATTTTAGTTTTTTGCTATTAATGCTTTGGCGATTTTATATTGCTAGAGCTATTAATATATGGTGTATCTGAACTTAGTTCAGTCACATACGGCTATTTGAGTTAGATAGCTGGATTTTTGGACATTTAAATGTCTGAAAGTTTCAGATTTTCTTCTCAATAGTTAGGCATTGATAAAATGCTGGACTAGTTCTAGTATTTTTATTCCCTAGCACCTCACTGATGACGCTAGAGGCAGAAACCGCGGTCTGAGGTTGAGGGTATTTTTGAAGCTTCATAAGAGTTTGTTTTTAACTTACTCTATATATAACATTTATAATACTATCAATAGGAAGAGTTATTCTGGTTTGTAAGCTATTATCTCATTTAATCTTTTTCTTACAATACTTAATATTAGATGATAGAAATAGTCCAATATATAAATACAACTAGTATATTAATGTCTTGAAAAAGAATTCCAATTGCTGAACTTATTCCATCATACTCTCTCTTTCTGAAATCATGATCATATTATTGGTTTATATTTTCATCAGGTATTTAATCTGTGATAGTGTGACTTAATTTAATCATATTAAAAACCTTGTATTAATATTTTTAGATCAACTATTGAAACCAAAATGTTATATCCTCATATCTGAATGTAGTATATTGGTGATCTTTCTGGTAGAATTTTAATTTTCCAGTAACTGGCAGTAAGATATCTATGTTGTATTTTTGAACCTAATTAATGATATGTAGACTGGTGACAAAATCAGGCAAGATGATTTGATTTAATCACTTGATATCTACAACAGTCTTACAAATATATTCTTAGATACCACCTGAATTCTCTAATACATCCACAATGATTCTCTCAGACATGATTTTGGTTTTCAGGCAATTTTAAATAATAAATTGTGAGAATTTAATTGTACATCATATTATTGTTTTTCCCATCTAAATTTCCCTCACACATTTTGGCCTCTTTTACACTATGGAGCCCAAAGGGAGAAATGATTTATCAATGTTTATGATTTAATGCCCCTGCGCTCATTGCTATTACTGTAAGGAAATAATAACTGGATTGTCAGGTTATTACTATATGTATTGTAATTCTGATTTAACTCACTTTTGTTCTAAAAGATGATTTGAATGTATTATAAACTATATACTTATCTTCTTTAGTTTAACCATTATGTCTACTTATGTCTCTTTCATATTCTTTTACTTATGTGCCTATGGTTTTACTCCAATGTCAACTTCCATACCTTTTTTTGATACAAGGTTATGCCATTTTTTTCATTGTATTTAGTATAAAGCCTCTTGGTTCTCATTTTTGTATGACCTCAACTATTTCCTGAATATGCATCACAAAACTCATCCCTTTTTTCTGTTCTTTTTTATTCCACTTTAGTTCTTGAGCAATTACTTCCACTTTATAATTCTGACCTTTCAATGTTTTCTCTAGCCATTTCATTACATTTCAATGTTGTTCTCTATCTCTTTAGACATATCATCCATTTTTTTACCACCTGGCTCTAGCAATTTTCAAAATTTCTATATATCTTGAACCTACCTTTTAATTCTTTGAACATTACTTTTTAAAAAAAAATTATTTGTACAATAAGAATAGATGACATTATGAAATATATTAACAAAGAACAAGAAAAGAGAAGTACCTTCTATAATTGACCATCATTTTAAATAAAGAAGTGAGACATAAAAATTAAATCTATAAAGAAAGAAAAAGCTCCAGGAAATGATTGAATTATTATTGATATCTTAAAAGAAGCAGATAAAGAAATAAAAAAAATTGTTAGAAAAATTATATACCAAATATTAAAATAATACAAATATACAAGATAGTTAATAAAATGCCATTGTAATATTGGTAAAGAAGGTACTAAAGATTATAGACTTATCAGACTTTTATAAGTTCTATATAACAGTTTCCCAAGATAATTATAATTTGTTTATGGTAACTTTTGGGTTTTAACCAACCAAAATCACAAGCTGAATTTAAAAGTAGTTTTAGCACAAAGGAACACTTCCAGGTATTGAGAAAAGTAATAGATAGATCAAATGAATATGAATTGCCATTATGCTTTGGATTTATAAATTATAAAAGACAGTTCATTGTCTAAGCAGTTCTATGGTGATTAAAGTAGTAAAACATCTAGATATAGATCCAGGTCACTATCATGTTTTGAAGAATATCTCCCCAAATCCAACATTGGATTGAATGATGATACCAAGATGATGAACATTATCTCAAATCTTTTTCACAATAAGTTTTGCAAGAAGTATTTTGTAAGTTAAAATGGAAATCTAAGAGAACAAAAAAAAAGAAGAGATTATTTTTAAGTCATCTCGATTTTGAAGTTAATGTCATTGCTTTTGCAAATAATGCTTCAGAGCTTCAGGAATTGTTACAGTAAATATAAGATGAAAGTAAGAAATTAGGACTAAAGATAAATACTAAAAAGACTGAAATAATGTTCAATAGATTTTTATAAAAAAGAAAAGAAACTTTTATAACCATGAATTAAAAGAAGTAACACAGCAAAAAAAAATGTAATAGATGAAATTAATCATAGAATTAAACTTGTAAAAATAAATTAATATTAAAAAGAAAAATGCCTACGTGTTAATCTTTTTATATGACATTATAAAACACTTTCATGCATATCTTTCGGAAATAATATGAAAAAAGATGTACATGTAATTATTTCATAAATAGCATGCATAAAATTTATTCTCCTTTATTAAAATAAATATATTTACTAAAGCAATAAACCTAAAGCATGTGCGGTTGAAAATGCGAAGGTAGGGACCTCTACAGGTCTTAACTACAAGCTTAGTAAATATTACTTATGTAATCAATGAGCGTTAAATAAATTTATAATTAAAATAAATATAATAATTATGGACACTTTATACATGTTATATATTAATAAATATATTCATACCATCCCTACTAATAATGATATAATTTGCCCTTGTTCATATAAAATTATGAATCAGCAAACTTTTAACACAAAGAGACGTTTTATTTAAATTATCCCACCCCATTAAAGATCCACAAGGAAAGAGGTGAAAAACATGTTCATGAAAAATATGAAATGGCTATGGATATGTTTGAATATTTATTTTAATAATAGAAGTTTGTATATATTCAAGGGAAAATAAAAATTCTCTTATAAATAAATAAATGACAAAAATTACTTTCACAGTTTGATTTATTAATAAATTTCTAATATTTTTTTCCCCCATGTGTCATAGCATCAGCCGGGAAGCGAACCCGCTAACCCGGGACAACTGCTTGCAAAGCAGCTGTCACTGACCTCTCGACTACCAATGCTTGATTAAATTTCTAATATTTAAATATTCATTCTATACAATAATTAGTATTCTATAATAAGGCTGAATTCAAGAAACAACGTTGTAATGATATTTTTCCTCTCCCAGAGTCATTAAAATATTTATTTACAAATTACAGGAGGAAATAAAAAAATTGTTTATGTTTATCTTGATACAAAGAGCCACGAGATTGAAATCAAAAAGCCACAATTGCCTCCGGAGCCTCACTTTGCGAGCCTTGGTCTAACCAAATAATAAATGCTTTAAACTGAAACAGGGGATAAAGATTCAAAACGAAGCTAAAGATTTCAATGTGCCTCCCTAATTGTTGTAAGATTGAAATAGTTAAAGATTTAAAATGTTTAAAATCAGATAATTATTTTAAAAGGATTTATTAAATATTTATTTTAACTTTTGCACGTGTAACAATTTAGAAACAGTATTTACTTTTAACATTTTGTAATAACTAAAATACAGGCTTATTATATACCTGTATCAATATATGTAATATATAGGTATATGAGCATAGACTTTCACACCATCTACCACTCTATCTCATATCACTGCTACACTTGAACACATTTTATTTATCTTTTCGACATATATGTGTTCCAGTGTATCAGTGAGTGATATGAGATAGAGTGGTGGGTAGTATGAAAGTCTGTACTCATATGTCCTATATTTTAACATTTTGTTAAAATGCGTAAAAGTAAATATCGTTTATAAATTATTCATTAAATATTTGTATATAGATATATAAATTGAAGTCTTTAAATAGATATTTGTAGAACAAAAGTATCTTCAAAACCGTCCCGTCTCCTCTCTAGATGAAAAGCGATGGTGGAAAAATTATTCATTAATATTACCAATTTCCGCGAGATAAAAGTTCTAGCCTCTAGCTTAAAATAACTAAGGAGTAATACAAATGTAGAGAGAAAAAGAGAGAAACAGAGAAAGAAAGAGGTAAAATCCTTTCAAAGACTAAAACTATATATTTCCTCCTCATTATAGCAGTTGAATATAGTTTAAAATATCAAAGTACAATTAAAAGTAATTTTTCGTTTTTAAAAAGAAGCTATATATATATGTAATAAACCGACAAATTAAATCTATAAAAAAAAAGACAAAGGAAAAAATTATAGAGTTGAAATATATTTTGTTTTAACTTCAATTGTTTAGTAAATAAAGTTGTTTAAAATAAAAGAAATTGCAACATCCGCTAAAAGTTTGAAAAGTACAACAAGAATGACTAGAAATATTAGAAAAGTTGTTATTCCTTATAGTTATTATTGTTTCAAAAGTTATTCTTTGAGTAAAGTATTCTTCTTTATTCACTAAAATTATTTACAGAACTACTACTAAAATTTAAAAAATTAACTTACCAGAAAAATCTTTTACTCCAAAAGATTTTAAAACAGTATTTTCATTCATATCTTTATATATTAATATCAATCCATCTATGATTCAAGATTTAAAAAATGGCCTCGTGATCTGATATAAATAAATGTAAAAATATAATACAATTTAAACATAACTTTTAATTATTACTTCTCTGCCAGTAGATGGCATTGTTATTGTACCAAGACTAATTCCTAAATCTCTCTGTGTTAATAATAAAAAATCATTTTTATAATAAGTCAAAATGTTGACTACAAAGTTCAAAACTTGAATTTGATTAGCATTTAAACACACTTTCACATACGGCCACGTAAATACAAAATAATAATAATAAAATAATAGTCTGATCTCAAGTGCCGTCTAAGCACCAAAGAGATAAGTGAATTCTTTTCTCTGTGGTAATCGGTTAAAGAATACTTTGGAGTCTCCATTCACACCAATGCACTATCCACAATGAATCAATATCTTTTTAAATATACATATAATAAAATAGAGATGCATTTAACTACTTTCTGTAAATGTTTTTTTGTTAAAATTTAGATTTTGAGATACTTTGTTCCACATATTATAATAAATATCAGTTTATTTCCACTATCAAGACAATAAGATATAATGATTAAATACATTAATTTTATTACAATCATCTTAATAAAAATGAATTCCCTCTTTTCTTCTTTTACATTAAAAAAAAAAAAAAAGAAATTCAATCAGAAATTTTAAGTCGTAATAAATAGCAAAACTCTCAGCTAAAATAATAAGACTTTCTCCAAACTAATCCTGAAAAAAACTCAGGAATAAAAGAAAAATAATCAAATATCTGTCAACTTTTCTACTAATTCTTTTATCAAGACAAAATGGAGATTTATCTTTCTTAACGATTAGCAATATCCCTACAAATAAAATTTAAATTAAGCAATAAAAAAGTTTCACAAAAAATTAAAACGTTTTAAAATATATCCAACAATATTTTTTAAGTTTTGTAAACAAAGCAAATGAAATTTCCTCTCAATTGTTTTATTCTTCTTCACCATTTAAATGCTAATAAGAAATCCAACTTCAAAAAACTTCTGCAAGCATCATCTTAGTATATTTTACTCATCAAAAATGCTAATTCACTGAAAAATTTTTAAAAAATAATTTATTATATTTTTATAAATGTTTAAAATATGAATTTTTTTCTATAGTACAGACTTTTTTCCATACCTGCACTTCTATATGCAATTTATAGGGGGTTTGAACTCAGACATTCACATGACCCTCAACCATTCATGCTATCTCATAAATGTTTAAAATTATTTTAAAACCAACATCATGTTTGTAAAGATGGTATTATAGTTGTAATTACATATTTCACAATTTCTATCATCAAATATTAGTTGTAAATGTTTTTTTTTTTTAAAAAGTAAACTTTATTTAAACTTTTCAATACATTCGGCTGTCAATAATAGCACACAGATTAGTATGTAACAATGTTTCAAGTTATATTATTCACCTTTCTCTTTCAGCTGTTTCTATCTTGACCACTGATAATACTAACAAAGGAATCAAACCTGGACCTTTATATTGGTCAATGTAGAATTTAAGACAACGCTCTAACCAGATATAAATATGTATGTCAAGATCCCTGATATATGTCAAAAATGTTTAAACCCTAATAAAATGAACAATTTATATTCCACAAGTGCTTATGCACTATTTTAATAATACCTAACAAACTTCAACCAATCGCTAAGTCAGATTTGGGACTCATAACAGTTTTATCAAAGTAAGACTGCAGTTAATTTTAGAAATAAGTTTATATCTGGGTTAGAGATAATCTCTAGTTTAGTAAATGATTAGTAATAATTATTATTGTATTTATCTGAAGTGGATGGTGTCAAAGTTGTGAGTGGAGTGACTTTGACAGTTGTAAATAAAAATGTAACAATTAAATATATCATCATCATCATCATCTTCAACCATTATCAATCCACTGCAGGCTGAAGGTCTCTCCAAGTTTAATCCATCTTCTCCGATCTTTAGCTTCTCTTCTCCACACCACCCCTGCACACTTTCTTATTTCATCCATCCATCTCACATGTGGTCTTTTTCTGGATCTTTTACAATCTCTTGGAATCCAGTTTAAAATTTCAATTGTCCATCTATTATCATCTCTTCTAGCAACTTGTCCAGCCCAACTCCACTTCAATCTTTTAATTTTTTCTATGAGATCAGTAAAACCTGTTTGTTCTCTTACCCATACATTGCGTTTTAGATCTCTTCTTGTTACTCCCAACATACATCTCTCCATACTTCTTTGAGTGGTCTGAAGTCTCTGTATTGCTCTTTTATTAAGTGTCCAAGTCTCAGATCCATAAGTAAGAACTGGTAAAACACATTTGTTGAAAACCTTCCTTTTCAAACACATAGGCATATTTCCTTTTAGTATCAAGTTATTTATACCAAAACCACTCCAACCAAGTTTAATTCTATGATTAATTTCCTCCATTATGTTTCCATCTGTATTAATAATCTGCCCAAGGTATTTGTAACTGTTAACTTCTTCTAATTCATCATAATCAATCTTTATTTTCATATTTTGAGCAAATCGATTAAACATTACTTTAGTCTTTTTAACATTTATCTTTAGTCCTACTTTCCTACTTTCATCTGATAACTCCTGCAACATTTCCTGCAGCTCTGAAGCATTATTTGCAAAAAAAAAACTACATAATCTGTGAAATCTAAATGACTTAAATAATCTCCATTTACTTTCACTCCTTTACTTTCCCATTTTAATCTACAAAATACTTCTTGCAGCACTGCTGTAAAAAGTTTTGGAGATATGGAGTTACTTTGTCTTACACCTTTCTCAATGTTGACTTTCCCAGTATCATTATGTAATCTAATTGTTGCTGTTGCATTTTTATAAATATTCTTTAAAATATGACAATATCCTGGATCTATACTTTGATGATCCAATGCTTTAATCACTGAAGAAATGTTTATAGAATCAAATGCCTTTTCATAATCTACAAATCCAAAACATAATGACAACTCATATTCATTTGTCCTTTCTATAACTTCTCTCAATACCTGGATATGATCTACTGTACTAAAACCATTTTTAAATCCAGCTTGTTCTCTTGGTTGGTGGAAATCCAATGTTCTCTGTAGACGAGTTGTAATTATCTTGGTAACATTTTTATATAAAACTGATAAAAGGCTAATAGGTCTGTAATTTCTAATATCTTCTTTATCACCTTTTTTAAATATTAATATTATTATTGCATTCTTCCAATCATCTGGTACACCTTTATCATTTAGACATTTGGTATATAACTTTGCTAAAAAAATTCTATTTCTTCACCTGCTTCTTTTAATAGATCAATTATAATTCCATCATTACCTGGAGCCTTTCCTTTCTTCATACATTTAATTGCATGTCTCACGACTTCATTTAAAATTCTGGGCAATTCGGAAGATGTAATAGATATAGGAGGTACTTGTTCTTTATTACTATATAATTCTTGATAAAAATCTTCTACCAATTTCATGATGTCATCTCTCTTTTTAGTAATAATTCCATCTTTTTTTCTTATTAGAGATATAAATTTCCTACCAATACCAAAATGTTGTTTAACATTCTTGAGACTTTTATTTTCTTCTACAGCTTTCCTTGCTAGTTCACAGTTATACTTTCTTATATCATTTTCAACTCTTTTCCCACCATTTTACAAAATTCGAGATATTCAATCCTTTTTAATGCATCATTTTTGTATATCTTCATATTCCTTCTTTTCTTCATAAATCCTCTAGTCTCAGTAGAAATTTTATTGGTCAATTGCTGCTTTTTTCTACCAGCTATCTTTGTTGCAGTTTTTAAAAGTGTATCAGTTATTTTCATATTAATTTCATTCAAATCTGAATCATGTTCAAAATCTACTAATACTTGAAACCGATTTGTAAGTTCTAATTTAAATTCATTAGAATATTTTTGAAGATTAGGAATATCAACCGTAAATGTTGTTTTTCTTAATAATTTTTGTCTCTCTAGTTTTACATTAACACGTATCTTACATATTACTAATTGATGATCACTTCCTGTGTTAAATTTATTAAGAACATTACAATCTTGAAATATGTATTTCCTGTTAGTCAAAATATATTCCAATTCTGCTGTACCTTCATTTGGATGCTTCCATGTCCATTTCCTTTTAACATTTTTCTCAAAAAAAGAATTCATAATATAAAGTTTTTCTTTTTCTGCAAACTCCACAAGTCTATGTCCTCTCTCATTTCTATTACCATAACCAAAATTGCCTACAGCACTTTCATCTTTCATTTGTTTACCAATTCTAGCATTAAAGTCTCCCATAACAATTTTAAAATGTTGTTTACTCTGATCAAAACCCTTTTGTACATCCATATAAAAATCTTCTACTACTTCGTCACTATGAGCACTTGTTGGGGCATAAACCTGAATTATCTGCATTTGGTATCTGCTATTAAGTTGTATAACTAATCTTGCCACTCTGTCCGATACATCATCAATCTCCACAATATTGTTCTTCCATTTTTTATTTATAATAAATCCTACTCCACTTGTATTTCCAATATTTGTGCCTTTATAATAGAGTATATGTCCACTTTTTAAATCAATTGTCTCTTCACCTTTTCTTCTAACTTCACAAAGTCCAATAATGTCCCATTTAATATAAGACAGTTCTTCTTCTAATTCTTGCAATCTTCCTTCACATGAAAGTGATCTGCAGTTGTAAGTACCTAAATAAAAAGTCATCATCAAATGGCAGCCTGGGTCCGCAATCAGGGGATTCTTAGCACCCTCCACCTTCGGCCACCAACTGCTGCCTTGGTTGGTGACTTTACAGCTTCCAATTGTTGAAAAGAGAAATTTTATTGGCTCTTACATTAAAAATTTTTTTAAAAAATTAATTGTAGACTCTTTATAGATTGAAACATCGATTCTTATTTACAGGAATGCTATTAAACCTAACATTAACACATTTTTTTAAAAATTAATTATATGTCAAGGTTCTTATACATATATATAACAAATAGTTTCGAGCCAGTTTTCTTTTCATATTCAAAAAAATGCAGATTGTATGTATTACATAGATAAACATGCTAAGCTATTGTAGCCTTTAAATTAGTTTGTGTCTTCCCATAATATCCAACAATACAAATTTAGCAATCCAGAGCATAAACTAACTCTGCTTTATTATTAGTTTCAAGCTTATCTTTAGAAACATAAATTGGTCTAAATAAGAATCATAGATCACATGACCCTATTCTCTTAAGCTTGTAAGTTATAAACAATGAGGATTGTCAATTCCTCAACAAGCTTTGTGATAAATGCTTAGCTAGAGAAAGCATTTAAAATATCTCTGTCAGGACCCCCCAAAAACCTCTGACCATGGTTTCATGCTCTGGCACTCCTCAGAGAGGTGCTCATTGTTTATTTATTGGTCTCTTTGAAAATAAAATTAATCGAAAACTAACATTGCACTCCTTATAATTTCTAACTGAAATCATTTTTCTATGCAAATTAGGACTATAGAGTATGTTAATCCATGGTTTCTAATAGGTTTTCTTACATTTTTATGTTTCCATGAATGCACACTTTCATAATTACTTATCAGGCATGATTTTAAAATATCTAACTCTGATTAAAATATTTTAATTTTTTCTGATTCAAATTTGCAAAGTTTTGAATTTCTAAATAAAAGGGGTTTGATGGCCTAGTGGTTAGCATAGCTGCCTTCCAAGCAGCTGCCCCGGTTCGCTTCCAGGTCAATGCATTTGACATATGAAAAAATAGGGGGGATTCAAACTTGCCATTTTATAAAAAAATGGAATTTTTAAACAGATGCAAATAATCCCTAATACTAAACAGCTTTATATGCACCTGGTAATGCACCCCATTCTATTGTCTTTCTAATTTAAATATATAAAAAAATAAATATATTAATGTCTTTCTCTTTTTTCATCCATTTAATTTCGGGATTTTATTTAAATTGTTAAATATTATCTAAAGAAGCTTATAAAAACATTATTTACACATTTAATGTATATGGTGCCCTTATTAATAGCTAAAAAGAGTGAATAATCTTTTTTTTCCATATGTCATAGCATTGACCGGGGACATGAACCCACAAACGTCTGAAACCAACTACTTGCTTGCAAGGTGGCTGTGATGACCTCTCGGCTAAGAATGCTTGGCCAGCAGATAAATAACAGATAATACAATTAAGAGACAATCCATGGGTTTGCTTGTAGTCATTGCAAAGATAATGTCATTATTTAACAAACAAATTATTATTTTTCCATATATGTCCATGGTAAATTGAATCTATCTTTCAAAAAGTGTTGAATGCTCTTTATGGACAAAATTGTACTTATTCAATCTTGGAGTTATGTGATATCAAAAGAAGCCATTCTGAATTCATCACTAATTTTAGCATCATTTATTTTATTAATGATATCAAATGATGAACTTATTGTAAAACTTCTAAAACCAAATTCAATTCGATCCATTTTGCAACAATACTGACATTGTGGTAATAGGTTTATCCAAAATTAATCATAAGCCTTAATGAATGGTTTTCTTTTTACATCTTTATATTAGCAAATGTCTGTAAAGAGATAGTTGCTGAAGAATACATTTTAAGATCCTCATTGTGAGTAAATTTTTTAATATATTTTCTGAGAATTTTGGTTATAAATTTGGTCTTTTAACTTTTAATATTGCAACCAGTAAATAGTCTTTCCATATTACATTTTCTCACCATCCCACCTAATGGCAATCTGATTTAGTAGCTCAATATTTTAATTTTTAGCATTAACATCTTCTTTCAATATTATGAATCAACAAATCCATTTGAAATTAAACTGAGAGACTGCAAACCGCTTGGCTTATTAGACAATCAGGTGTTATTAATAGCGATCAAATCGTAAATACAAGACAGAAAATTTAACAAGAAGAGGGTGTCCACCCTCCTCTTTACTTGTCTTTCTATATATTCAAGCCAGTCTGAAGTACAGTACTTAGATTTGAAAGCGTGAATCTTCAAACATATTCATATTTAATTCACTGAGTTTAAATTACAAACATACAACATGAAATCCTACGATTTACTATGCAGTAGTTTTTAGATGTTATAACTTGCAGTAACGTATGTAAATAATATTTAATTTATAAAGCACAAACAGTATTTGAAATTAAACTGAGACTGCAAACCTCTCGCCCTCTTCGTGTTAAATTCTCTGTCTTGTATTTACGATTTGATCGCTATTAATAACACCTGATTGGCTAATATGCGCGAGAGGTTTGCAGTCTCTCAGTTTAATTTCAAATACTGTTTGCGCTTTATAAATTAAATATTATTTAAATCCATTTTAACTTTGTTTGAAAATATAAATTTATAAAGGAAAATCTTTCAAAAAAATCAAACGTGAACTTTCCAAATAAAAAAAGTAATAATGTGAAGTACTTAACTATTGTCTGATTGTTATAACACTAATATAAAAAAGTAAGTTAATAAAATGTTTGTTTAAATGTGAAAGAATAATTAATTATTAAGACAATTTTCTTAATTTGGATTATATATAGGGTATATGAGCACAGACGTTCACACAATCCACAACTCTCCACTCTATCTCATAACACTGATACACTTGAACGCATATATGTCGAAAAGATAAATAATCACCAATATATATATTTCATGCTAAACCAGCACTCATTAGTTGGTCCAGATTATCATCTCTACACATATAGGCAATAAGCGCTCAGATATATATTAAGATGGACAGGCTTCAATTCACTCCTCACGCCAACTCTTCAAACGTCTATAAAAATCTGATGATGGAACATTCAAAGGCCACCGTGAGGCCAATATTCTTGTCACACCCACGTTGACCTAAAGTCAATTTGATCCCTCACGTATAGGACATAGTCCATTTAATACATATACAAGGTCTGGGCAGACATCTCTACTATGTAATAACTAAAATACAGGCTAATTTTATACGTGTATCAATATATGTAATACCTACGGTGTATAGGCACAGACTTTCACACGACCCACCACTCACCACTCTATCTCATAACACTGATAATCTTGAACATATATATATATCAAAAAGACAAATAATCACCAATATAAGTATTTCATGCTAAACCAGCAATCATCAGCTGGTCCAGATTATCATCTCTACACATATCTGCAATAAGTGCTCATATATATATATTAAGATAGTTCTTAAAATGAAACATACTTTTAAAAAATTTAAGTGAAACCTTGAATACATTTCTTATTTAATATTTACTACATAAATATTTTGTAAAAAAAATAATCAAAAATATTAATAAAACTATGAAATATTACACCACTCATTCCATTATTAACACCAATTAAAGAAGAATTTGAAAGTTTGTTTATGTACTCAAGTTTCAAAGAATCAACCAATCAAAGATCATCTAAACTCTTGTTGACTCGTTTATAGTCTTCTCTGTGAATTAGTAACATTTTCAGATTTTTTTAAACTACTAAATCAAATTTTATATCATTTCTAAGTTTCGTCATTAAATGAATATAAGACAAGCAAAATAATATTAAAGATAGCTGCAAAAAAATGATTTAAAGCTAAAGGACAAAAATGTCATTACAGTACTCCAAAAAGCATCGACCATAATTATCAGCTAGATCTTTCAAACTTAATAGAATTTATTTGCTGATATATTTTTTCAAGATAAACAACTTTATCAAGCAATGCAAATCAATGTTGTCTTTATACTCTTTAAGAGAAATAATGTTCTCTTCTTTTAAGAAACTTATTAAATTTCAATATCTTTTTCTTTAAAATGAATTAACCAGAGGGTTGTGACAATTATTGATTAAAACATTTGCCTCTTTTATAATATTGCTTTTATTATTACTATTTTTTTTATTAAGAAAAAACGAATTTATTCATGAAATCTGTTAAGGTTACATTGAATTTATACACAGATTAGAAACATGAACTGGAGAGAAAGATCTCTGAGTTTATTATTCGTCCAGGTTTCTCTGTGCAGTCTTTCCGGAGCCAGAAGTCGATCTCTGCTCCTGAGCTTCTTCATGTTCCTACAGGTAAACTGTCCAAGGGCTGAGGTCTGTCGGTTTGAACACAATCGTGCACCTTGTGAACCAAATTGAGAAGAAGATGAAAATGGCCATTCTAAGGTCTGCAAATATGTCGCTTTTGAATGCTCTCGAAAGCGATAGCACGTTTGTACTGTTAGGAGGAATATTGGCTACTATCCTCACCCGCAGTTGATCAAGGAAGGGACAGTGGAAGAAAATATGTTGTAGGGTTTCATTGCCAGTCTTGCACAGGCTGCACAGCAGCTCCAGTTTCTGCATATCACTATTGTTCAAAGAATTCTTAAGATTTGCAACTAATTTCGTTTGAGAATTATATGAGCTGGGTATTAGTCGGTCTAGCTGGAGTAGTAAAATCGGAAAGCTAGTAAAATTCATTCCCAGTAAATTAATATCATTTTTAATACTCACTATATCAGGAAGTATTGTTTTGTTCATATGTCAGAAAAATTCGTGTTTTTTTTTTTTTTTCTTATATTTCTTTGCTGGTTTATTTTATTTTGAAACAAACATTTATTAATTATAAAATTGTTGCTGCGATGCTCTATTATAAGAAGTATTGTTGTGCTTAATTGATGTTTAATATTTAACTATAAATCCCATAAGCGAAGTAAAGTTTAAGAGGTCGTGTTAAAATTTTTCATTGAGAGAATATTTTAATCAATAATTATTACAGTCACCTTACTAATAGAAAGAGAAGATGTAGAATTTTTATTGAGAGATATTAAGTAAAGTGTGGTGAATAGATATAGTTATTTGGGAATTATTTTAAGTAATCAGAAAAATTGTTTGGATGAATGGGAGAAAAAATCGATAAATGAATCAAAGAAAAGAAAGGGATTGATAAAGAAATTAACAGTGTTTTCGTATAATAAATATGATGTAGCTAGAATTATATGGAAGGGAATTGTAGTAGCAGGATTAACATATGGTAATGATTCGTATGTGTTAGTAAAGGAGTATTAGATTATTTAGAAAAAGCTCAAAGGGAAGTAGGAAGACATGCATTGGATGCAGATGTATGGACAGCAAAGGAGGCAATTCAAGGAGAAATGGGATGGCCAAGTTTTTATATGAGAGATGCAAAAAGTAAAATGAAAATGTTTAGTAGATTGCAGTTTATGGATAATAAAAGAATAGCCAAAATAGTTTTTAATTAGGTTATGCATAAAGGGCAGGTAACAAAATGGGTGAGAAAGGTAATGTGGTATGCAAAAGATTTGGATAAAGAATTAATATCAGTATATTTGTACAAAAGATAGGATGATTGTGTTAAGAGGATTGTTGAGTTTATAGTAGTAAGGAATGAGATAAAAGAATAGATTTATTAATAAAGAATAGGGAGTTAGAGAGATGGAGAAATAGTATGGAGAGTAAAAAGAGTTTAAATATATATAGAAATAAACAGAATATTAGGTGTGAGTCAATATATGATAATAGTAAGGAAAGTAGTTTATTGTTTAAAGCTCGAAGGATCTTTAGCCACAAGAGAATATACATGTAAATGGAAAAATATGGGTGATTTATTTTGTAAATTATGTAAGAAAGAAATAGAAAATATTAGGCATATGTTAATTGAATGTAAATGCTTGAAAACAGAAAGGGTACATATAATGAAGTTATGGAAGAATAAATATGAAAAAAGTGATTATACAGAAAGTGAATTATTGGTTTTTATGCTGGGTTTGAGAAAAGATAAGGGAGATTTAAATATAAAGGCCATAGAGTTGACAAAGATTATGTTGTGGAAATGGGATGGAGCAGAATATAGGAAAATTTAGAGTGGGGAATGGAAAAAAAGTGACTAACAGGTTTATCTGGGCATAATTGCTGAGATATTCTTGACTTCGTTTAAGGAGAAGCCATAATACATCACATCACATCACATGTTACTGGCTCCCTGTTTTAGTTCCTTTTTTCTTAATTTAAGGAATTAATATTTTCTAAAACTATTCCTATTTAAAAGAGGAGTTTCTTAACTCTCTTTTTATATACAAGTTATGTCAACATGTTATCACAAGTAAAACATTTTCAACATTTATAAAAACACTGTACAAATTATATGGCAGTCGTTAAAATTTCAAATGATTACTACAATGATTTTGCATTTTAATGAAAATTCTTCCTTTTACTTAATTTTTCTGAGTGAATGAGAGAGTCTGATGGTCAGGAGGGGCTCTGGGAGATTAAATCCTAGTTCAGTTGAATATGGGAGCTGGGATGAGTGTGCTATGGGGATCGTTTCCGATTTTTCTCATTCATAAGAAAGGAGAAATAACGTTATTTTTTAGCGATTTTTTAGTATTATTCTTATAATTGATTTTATTCATGTGTTATTGCAAAGTAATCTGCAGTTTAGCCTAATGGTTTTAATTACAAGTGATTCATCTTATTTGTTACTATTATTTCCAATGTGATTATTGATAAGGTTGCCCTTTTGCTGTTCATATGGCACTTCGTGATGGACTAGAATGGTTTTCAGCAGAGACATTTCAAAGCTTAGTTTTTTTGGCTAGTTCTCCATAAAGTCTTTCAAAGTATGCTGGATTGCTCTCTTCTGGGGATATTCGTGGCCATTCAGGAGAACTGAACAGTAGATTGGCTTGTCCTGTATTTTATATTATCTCAAGTGTTTTTTTATTCCTCAACTTATCTGCTGCAAATTGGATTTTTTAATATTGTACTCCTAAAACGCTATTCATATTTGAATTCTAGACTTTACAAATAATTCCTAATTGTATCCTAGGTTTACTTTTAATAATTAATCATCTCATGGACTAATGCTCTGAGTTGTCACAGGTTGATCAATTTTTGGAAACTCTATGGACAAAAAGTACAGTGTATTATCTTAGATCTCCATATTATACTACCTAAATCAATGCTTACCTTGTAAAACATTTTATACCAATAAAGTTTAATCCTTTTTTTTTAAAAAAAAAAACAACAAAAAACTTGCTAATAGATCTTGAGCAAAAAATATTGAAATTTAATATTTTTTAAAGAAGAGAACATTGTTTATTTTAAAGGGATAAAGATAATCGATTTGTGTTGCTTGATAAAGTTGTTTACCTTTTTATATCTACAAATGTATTTTATTAAATTTGAGAGATCTAATGATTATAATATTAAAAGATAAAGGACGAATTTATATCCACTGTTATCAAAAATATAATAATAAAGCACTTTTTCATAGCTTCAGCATTTGTCCACTCTCACCCCACAGATATTCACTGATATAAAGCTTCACAAGAACATCCATTCTTTAAACTTTATGTTCGATTTTGATGGAGTTTATTGTCACAATCACAGCAAATGTTGAATAGATTCATACTGAATTTGTTTTGGAAGCTAGATAATAAATTTCATCGTTTGATTTCACAATATAAAGGATGCTATTTTTTTTTTTTTTTTTAGAATGGCTTGTTTTGATGTCATTAAACTCCATGACTTGCTAAATATAGTTGGTCCACAAATATTCAGGATCTTTTGAAACATAGTTTTAAGAGATGTAGCTTATGACTTTTATCAATGAGGATCTTTATGGATTTTTAACAATGCACTTGGATCTTTGGATATAATCCACCTTTCCTCTAGCAGACATTTTTTTTACCTTTTTGTTGTGTCAATAAATTATCAGTTAAGGCTGAAAACATTAATTCTTTCAATGAGAATCTATTTGCTTGCATAGTTATATAGATCTAAAACCAGTTAAGTTTTTATACATTTTGATGGCATCTCTTAATAACCTTAGGCTCCTTTATTCTTTGGCCTGAAATGGTACTATATCATTAAGACATCACATGACTCATTAATCAAGACATTATCTTTACTTTCATCTTGTTGTTTACTAGCATAATCTTATATTATTGTCACTTTTATCCATCTAGTATAAGTTTTAGTAAGTGCACTGTTCAAAAAAATCTAAAAGCTCTTCCCTGATAAAAGCTATAAGCTAGAAACTATTTTGGGGATATTTAGAAAGGATAGAACAGGATAGGGATTTATTATGCATCTCCATATGGCATATATTGATTATAAAAGCTTATATTATATGACATTAAAGAGATTAGAGTAATAAAATGTAAGGAAATGTAATGTGATGCTTAGTAGGGCATATGATATTTTAATAATATTGTGTATGTGTTCCTCATAAGCTTATTCAGGTAATGCTTAATAATTTAAATAAAAATCCCCAAAATTAAACAGGTAATAAATCTATTAAATTTTCAGATATAAAATTAAAAAGATAATACAATAATATTGATCACCTGGATATGTAATAAGCCATACAGAATTATACAAATTATTTGATCATAATTGGATATTCTAAATGCATGCTTGATAAGTAAATAAAAAACTTTATAAACATACAAATGATAGAAAACACCAGAAACTCTATTAGAAAACCATTGATTGATAAGCTCTATATTTTTAATTTGCATAGAAAAATAATTTACTTATTGAATAAAGACTTTACAATTTAATGTTCTTTATATTTAAATCGGCTAATTAAAAATTCTAAGATTAAACTTAAAACTGATGATAAAGCCCGGCTGACTTATGCTGTGGATTGTTAGATTTGTAAGCTATATAATATGGCAAATTAAGAAATTCAAAGTACGCAATAACTACCAAGTTCACCTATATAATAGAGCTAAAACATCAGACAATATAATTCTGCTTTTTTAAATATGAAAGGAAATTACCCTGCCAGACCTAAAATGTCTGGAGAAAAAAAGTAAAATAAAAGAAACTTAGATATAACTTATTCAAAAAATTCCGTTATATTTTAGAGCCAATAACATTCCTCATAATAAAAACTTTAGTCTTTCAATTTATAATGAATATACAATTACTTCAAAAAAATTCTGTTAAGGTAAGAGTCAATAGTATTCCTCTTTTTCGTAACTGGTCTTTCAATTTATATTCATACATACAATTAGATTTGCTAAAATTAATTGTAATCTTGCTAGGATAAAGATGCAATATATCGAAAACCTGAGTTAACTACTTTTGAAAATATATTTGTTGTGGAATTTAACTCGTATATATATAAACATATATGATTACTGTATTTATAAATATTCAATTATATAATTATGTATATTGCTTTGAAGAAATACAGACATCGAATTATATATATATATATTGTTGATTTATAACAAATGAAAATGCTCTAGGAAATGATAAAATTATTATAGATATTTTACAAGAAAGGAATATAGAAATTGCTGGTAAATCTATTTATCATAGTTTAAATAATAATAAACCAGATGAATATAAAAGTTTAATAGAGATATTGCTATATAAGAAAAAACGAAGAAGAATATATTATAAATTACAGCTTTATCAATTCTAAAAAAAACATTACAACTCTTCTACAGAAACTTATGATACCAACCTAAAGAGAATTAGCTGATTTAATATATTGGTGAGTATGTTATAGCTTTGAAAATTATTTAAAAAGCATTTGACTTTATAAGCATTTCAGCTACGATTACATTGTGAAAGTCTGTCCATGTTTAATATCGATTTCTCTAATCTATACTATCTTATCTTTATCAATCCAGCAGTTTTTAATTCATCCATCCAACTCACAATTTATGTCGTTCTGTCTTTTACAATTTTTTTTTAGAATCCAGGTTAAGACTTCAAGTGTCCATAAATTTTTATATAATTTTCTTTTAACATTTTTATACTTTCCAACAAATCATTTAAATACATTAATAAATAATGCCCTAATTTCAATTTATTTTTCTAAAAGAACCCAAACAAAATATCTCAGAAATGATATTAATAATTTTTATTAGTCATTCATTAGACCAGAGATTATCCAATAATGAATACAGAAATATTATTAATCTCAGAAATGCTTTTATATTTCTAGCTAATGCAATAATTGATAATTGTCTATTATTGGGTTGACCATTTATTTTTTGTTTCAGGGAAAACATATTTGTTATAAATAATATATATATTTAAAATTTTCATTTCATCTAATATTCTTGAGAACTATAAATAAAGACAAAAAGATAAACATACCCCCCTCCATTTATTTCATGATAAGTCAGTGCTAAATAAATGATTAACAATAATCAATCATATATTTACCTAAAGTGAATAGTGTCATAGATATGAGTACACAGCGCTTGACCTTGCAAATGAACTGTAGTTATTTGTTATAGAGAAAAATTGAGCAAATAATGACATCCTTGAGTAATTCTGATCTGGGTTATATGAAGGTTGCTGTTTCAGCATGAAATTCATCTTGGGGTTATTTATCTTTTTCAGATGTCTTTATTCATGTATTTTTAGAATGTATGGTAAAAAGAAGGACTTAAATATATCTAAAAAATGAGGATGGAGATAGATTGATAGTATGTTTTTTAATAAAAGCTAATATATGTTAATTTTAAGTAAGTTTAAACTTTACATCAGGGCTAATAGTAATATGATAATTTCTAGTCTAATAGTCATTTATGTATTTATCTAAAATAGATAGTGTCAAAGATGTGAGAGTAGAAAGTTTGAAATTTGTAAATCAAATTGATCTTGATACTTTGGCACTAATAATAGTAATATAAAATTATCAAAACAGAGATTAAATATGTTAAACTGAATTAATTAACCTGAGAAAACTTTCCATGCATGTGCTCACAATCTGATTATGACGTATAGGTTGAAAGTATATACATTAAATTTCATTTCAAAGTTTTAACATATCTTTATAGCATTTTACTGACGATGATGCCATTCTATTTTTTTTTTTATCTTTTGCTCATTATCTATAGTTTTTAACTGAGCTATTTTATACTGTATTGTATTTTTAATTAAATAATTTATTTCTGTTTGTATATAAATCATTTACTGTACATTAAATCATGTTCCAATATATCTGCATCATAATTATTAATAAATAAAACGTTACTTTTTCCTAACATATTTTTTATTGGACTTACTATTTCTATATATTTTTTAAATTTTCTTCTTATTAAATTACTTTTATTTAAAACTGCTTTTTAGTATTTGAATATTACAATTTTTTTTTTCACCAATCAAATCTTTTAGTATATAACACTTTGGTTATTTTTAAGTTTTTTTGTAAACTTTTGATTAAAATTAGTGACTTCTCTTGAAGCCTTATACTTTTTAAAGCGTTTTAATTTTTGTTTCAAATGTTTTTATAAAGAGTTTATATAATACAATTATTTAATTTCTCAAGAATTCACACAACTGTTAAATTCAGTTAACTAAAGAGCTGGCCTTCAACCCATGGAGTTTGGATTTCAAAATCTGCCCTTCGGAGTCAGCCATTTGACAAATAATCAATTAGATCGCTGATCTACAGCAATACACTCATCACACTAAAGTTTACTATATCCCCATCAGTGTAAAAACATTAAATTATTCTTTCACTATATATGTATTTCAATAGCTGCATCCTATTATAAAGTGATCTAAATGCTTAGAACCTTCTAATTCTATTCTGAACATAGACATGTGATTGTAAGTATGAGTAAGATTTTAAACAGAAACTTCGAATATCTCTATAGAGAAGTATAACAAAAAATATTTTGCTAGAGAATTTAACTGCAGACAAAGTCCTCTGCAAAAGAATTTAATTGCAGATCAAGTAGATTTTAGTCATACATGAATTTCCTTTCACCCCTCTATCCAATTGAATACAATTATATATAATATCTTTAGTTCATGTAACTAATATATATATATATATATAAGGCATTTTTCGGGTTCATCCATGTTAAAATATTTTAAATATTGATATACTGATGTTTCGACTTGGTAACACAAGTCATCCACTGAGTGATAAAAGGTAGAAAGATGGTTGTAGAGGCGCTACAATCACTGATTTGAAAAAAAACCGTTAAAGTTCCACCAATAGCACAAATGTTAAATTAAGAATGTTTTTAAAAAAAATCTTTCCAAATAGGAGGAAGTTTGCTTGTATCATCTCGCTTATTGATACAATCTGGCCTTTTAAGTATCTCAATGGCTTCTCTAATTTTGCATTGGTATAGATTATAACATCTGGATATGATCCTGGTACTAGAAAAATTAATTTTATGACCTGAATCCATAGTATGGAGTGAGGGTGCTGATGATGATGAATGTTGTTTAACTGCATTAGCATGCTCATCTCTCCTAACACTGATGCAAGATGAGCATGCTAATGCAGTTAAACAACATTCATCATCATCAGCACTCTCACTCCATACTATGGATTCAGGTCATAAAATTAATTTTTCTAGTACCAGGATCATATCCAGATGTGATAATCTATACCAGTTCAAAATTAGAGAAGCCATTGAGATACTTAAAAGGCCAGATTGTATCAATAAGCGAGATGATACAAGCAAACTTCCTCCTATTTGGAAAGATTTTTTTAAAAAACATTCTTAATTTATCATTTTTGCTATTGGTGGAACTTTAACGTTTTTTTTTTTCAAATCAGTGATTGTAGCGCCTCTACAACCGTCTTTCTACCTTTTATCACTCAGTGGATGACTTGTGTTACCAAGTCGAAACGTCAGTATATCAATATTTAAAATATTTTAACACGGATGGACCCGCAAAATATATCTTTTATATATGCAACCCGTGAAAACCTTCGTATCAATATATATATATATCAAACAAAGTAACTAACTGAAACGCCTATGTCTATTTGTATTAATAAGTCTGAAAATAAAAGTTTGTTATCACGAAAAAACAAAGCACTTGACTCCTGTCTGAGAATTTAAAAAAATCATGAAAACTCCTTTGCCATTTACAGAATAAAAGAAGTTTTATTGAGTGCTCATCAAAATATATGGACAAGAGGGATAAGTTCAGCATTTTTTTTTTTTTGAGTTTAAGTCCAAAACAACAATGATAACATTTATTTTTGTTTTAAAAAGTCAGAAAGATTTTTTTAAGACATTACTTCCATGTTTTAAGAACAGAATATACATATGTACTAATTTTTTATATTTATACTTAAAACTTGATAGACAATACTAAATTATGGTTTACATTTACTAGAATCACTAGTACAAACAGAGATGTAAAAGTTAAAGCTATTATCTTATTACAATTTTTATATGACTAACTACAACTGTTGATCGCGTTTAAGTAAAAGATTGCAGGAATTAAAGAAAACCTGTCTTTTTATAAAGTCTAAAAAACAAAAAAAAAAACAAAGAGGCAATTGTTTCGCAAAATTACAAGTAATTTACTTTATATACTCTATGCTCAAATAATAGAAGATCAAGTAAAAAAGAACTTATTGTAAAACAAAATATGAACAACATTTTAAAAATTTATATATCAGACAAAATAGGAATATTAGTAATTCTACTTTAATAGAAGATATAAAAAGTTATACAGTATTAATGATCTATGTTTTAAAATGTTTTTATTTTGAAAAAGTGAAGAATTTGTATAAACAAATCTTTTTGAATTGGACAGCTACGTTAATATCATAGGGAAATATTTTAATGCTACAATTAAAAACAAACAAACATCTAAACACGATGATTCAGTTGGTAAATTTAGAAGTAGAAACAAAAATAAAAGACAACATAAACTTGTAGAATTGGTGAAGAAACAAAAGTTAATTTTTACAGTATGTTTTTCTAAAAAAAACGTCGAAATATTCAAACTAAAATTATCAGATTTTAGATTACACATTTTTATATATAAATAACTTTATTGAAATACATATGTAAGAATGATACAATTGTAAATAAAATAAAAGTAATCCATGTTGCTTGGGCAACCAGATGGTCTGATGTGTTACTGGTGTTGTTTAATCTAGCTTAATCAGGCTCCATGTGTTGTCAAATAAAAATCTGGATGAGATGATACTGTCCTTATGGCGAAATTCCTTCAAACTTAGAATGAATATGTCTTCAGACTTGGGATGAGAAATGGTGAACTTGTTTTGACATCTGACCATCCAGGTGGCAGAAGTGATGAAGGTCGAAAGTCTTGAGATGACATAATCCCTAGACAGGAAGCAGCTCTTGATATCTAATATTTTGTTCAGGGAAATATGGCAGTTGCGAGAAATGAATGTTTTGATTTTTTCATATGCTGGGGCAATCATTTATCATATGGTCAAAGGTTTCAGAGGTTCTGTAGCAGTTGTGACACATAGGATCTATGTTCTTGAAGAATCTCCTGCAGGGTAGGAACCAGTTTGTCTGGAGTGAATCCAGGTTGATTTTCACTAGGAAGTCCAGGAACCTTGGCTCTAGCTTGAGATGTTTGAAAAACCTGGTGACCACCTGATTGTTACTACCAAGGGAAGGAAGGGTAGAGTTTTGAGTGGAAATAACAGGTCATGAGCATCCCAAATAGAGATTTTCTGTCTGAATACTAGGGCTGAATGGCTATTGTGAGCAAAAAGGTAGTCAAGTATCTGATTTAGCCAGCTTATCTTCAAGGGTGGAGGTCTGTCCTCTGTGATCATATCAGATCCAAGAATCTATACAAACCCATTGCCATTCAGTTGGGCATCTCTGAGGTGTTTGACTCAGTAGATGTCAACATCCTGCTCAATAGCCTCTCAGCACTAGACATTCCAATTCAAACCATTCAGATATTGGACAATCTAGTAAATAACAGATTGGTCCACATTTCCCTAAATGTTTTCTTTACAGATGGTTTTGTTCCTTCGAGATCTATACCCCAAGGATCTCCACTTAGTGGTCTTCTATTCATCCTCTACTTAAATTCCCTTCTTAAACTGATTGAGGCAGGGCTTCCAGGAATCTATGTACCCCAGCTGAAGAAACACTGTAAAGCATTCACCTTCATGGATGATGTACTTGTCACCCTATCTTCCCCAAAATATCTAAAACCCCTCATCCAAATAATAAAAAAAATTTCCAAATCCTCCAAACTTTTCTTCAACCTTAACAAGTCATCAGCCTGGAAAATTAAAACTGGCAAGAAGATCTCATCGTGTTTCTCAGAGGACCCCAAAGCTTTTTGGGGTTCCCCATATACAAGTCACCACAAGCCATGTCGATACAAATACAGAATTCCATCATTGAAGCCACCACCAACACAGTTAAAAACCTTGCCAGGGTATACCTATCTCTGCAAGGAAAAATCTCACTCCTCAACATCAAGATAATGGTGAAGATTAGCTACTATCTACCCATCATAAACATGACAAAGACATTCAACACCAAAATTAATCGAATCTGTGCATGGCTTTTATGAAAAGGTAAAACAGTAGCCATAGGAATTGAATGCATGCAGCAGTATAGGAAAAATAATGGTATGTCACTGCATTCAACTTTCTCAATATATTACCCAAAGTGCCACTCTCTGATCCACATCCTCCAAAGGAAATTTCCCCAGATTGTAACTGAACAACCAGTCATTCCATCTGATAGATCTCCACCCTCGAAGATTACACATTTTTCTTAAAAGAAAACATGGATTTTAAGATTAAAATGTGTTTAAAAGTTTCATCATAAAACATGATCATAGAAATATTGTATTGCAAACTGAAGATAAATGCAAAGATAGAGAAAAAACTATTATAAAAATCAGTACTAATAACTGATATCAATAATATTTAGAACTACTTCTTTTAATTAAGCTAAGCATACAAATAGTTTTAAGATATTAAAAGGACTTTGAAAATGTCTCGGAATAAGAAATAAATATTTAGGACAAAAACATAAATTTAAAAAAAAATCAATAATTTTTTGATAGGCAATATAAATACATTCAGTAAACAAAGGAATATAAATATAATGCAAAAAACTTACTTATAAAAGCTAAATAAGTGTAATGTTTTTAAAAAAGAAAATAAAAGAATAAAAGATACAAAGGCTAAGTGATAAAAAAGCTGTAGAAGATGATCAAAAATTTCAAACAAAATGGGGTAAAAGTTATTTAAGCAAAAAAAAAATATGTCAAGAATTAATAAGTACAAAGAAAAAGTATAAAGTGTATAAAAGCAACTACAATTCTTGTTATAAAAATGCATGGAAACATGGAATTAAAAATAAGAATGAAAAGTTCCAAGAAATGATGAAATCATTACAGATATATAATGTTGTAAAACAATTAAAATAGAAATTAAATTTATAGATATAATAAACACCTCCATATTTCCCCATTCTTTTTAAATTCACTTAAATAAAGATATAATAAAAGACAAATGACCCCCAAGATGCATTTTGCGCTGAACCAGTGCTCATCAGTTGGCCCAGGTCACTATCTCTCATATATATCTTGTCTTTTATTATATCTTTATTTAAGTGAATTTTAAAAAAATGGAGAAGTGTGGAGGTGTTTATTATATCTATAAGATATTACACATGGGAGAGAGAAAGGTTAATAACTCCGTGTATGTAAAATAAATAAAAAATCAGATATATTAATCTTTAACTGAGGTTTAAAGTTTATATCTGTGCTAGAGATAATCTCTAGTTTTGGTAATTATTAGTAATAATCATTATTGTATTTATCTGAAATGGATGGTGTCAAAGTTGTGAGTGGAGGAAGTTTGACAATGAAAATGTAACAATTAAATTTAATATATGAATAGGAGTTTTTTGGTGTGACTTTGTAAATGAAAATGCTATTTTATTTTAGTCACTTTTTCTCGAATAATACATTATAGAGTACAATAATATATATTTAAAATAACAAATTTAACAAATATTTACCATATTCCAATTTTAGTCATTAAAATTTAGTAACATAAGTCAATATTGGCTAGGATATATAATGTAGTGATTACATATCTTCTAATCTATTTGTACTTGTTTAAAAGAAATTATTTCTACAGATTAAAATGATAATAAAAAGTTAAAAAAAATAAAATTGTGATGATAATTAATTTTTTTCTGATGATTTGGCTATTTTACAAACCATGTTTCAGAGTTGCAATTAAATATACATTACAAATGCAATCAGATGGAAACATAAAATAAGAATAAACAAATAAAAAGACTAAAAAAGACTCAAGTAAGATTCAATGGATTTTCAAAAAAAAATGAAGAGAGAATAATTGATAATATCAAATTAGACAAAATTAATATCTATAAATATCATAGTCAAATTATCAATATAAATGTAAAATATATTTCTATGAAATTAACCGTAGAACTGAAGTCAAATCGACTAACCATAGAACTAAAGTCGTATAGTGAGTTTTCATAAAAATAACTTAATAAATCGAAATATAGTATATCTATGTGCTTAAAACCCATTAAAAATCTATTTTATTAGGCTCATTTACAAAATGGGGTTTGATTACTTAATATAAGATCAATATAAAGCCTATATATTACACAGTAAAATAAGAAAATGGAGATTAGTAAGAAAGAATTATCAATACAATATATGTTGAAAAAAAACCCACATACAACAGTGTTAATATTGAAAAATTAATAGGCTAAAGTAAAAATGATTTTAAGGTGTTTATAATAAAACATTGTTATTTATGAATAACAGAAATCTCTATGTGATTCTATATGCGTTGAGAATAAATTAATTGATAATGTTTGTGGGAAGAAAAACTATGAGTTGAAAAAGACCTCATCTGCAGCAAATAATAGTAATTTGTGGGTATATATACACACACAATTTTACTTATTCTTTGTAGAAGGTTATAGAAATTTCTACAGAATGTAAGTTATTATTAATATAATTGTAGTGTTTGTAAAAATGGCAGACATTTTTGTGCACTCCAGAAAAACTAGAATTTATTCGTAAGGCTGTTTTTAGATCACGCTCTGATAGCTGAGGAATTTAATTAGTGCATTGACATAATGGCGATCGACAATTCCTAGAAATATTTGCTAATTACAAATGTTTCTAGATAAGAGATGTTACCTTATTGGTCAGTGCATTGATTGATTATTGCAGTTGTCAGAGAGCGATAAGAAGATTGGGAGAACATCGAGCAGTGTAATATAGAGTAGTAGAGAGCAGTCACGCAGTAGCAAGTTGCAGACCATTCGTTTGGAGAGCATCCACTTGCAGACCATTCATTGGAGAGCAGTCGGTGCAGACCATTCATTGGAGAGCATCCATGGCTGAGCTTCGTTGCAGACCAATTCGTTGGAGAGCTTGATTGCAGACCAATTCATTTGGAGAGCTTCGTGGCAGACCAATTCGTTGGAGAGCTTCGTTTGAAAAAGAACAGCGTGGGAATTGTATAACGTTATTTGCTGACCGCACAGTATGACTTGCAGTTATAACCTTGGCACAGTCATAAGTGCGGATATTACAATGGCGCAGTCGCATTTGGAACCTGGGAGTAGCGAATATGTTGAACTACAAGTTTAGCCGTAGACGGAGAAACCGGGTGAAAATGTCAATCCCAATTAGTAACGTTAGCAACAAGGGTTTTTCTGGAGTGGAGGGAAGTGTGTAGTGTTTGTAAAAATGGCAGACATTTTTGTGCACTCCAGAAAAACTAGAATTTATTCGTAAGGCTGTTTTTAGATCGCGCTCTGATAGCTGAGGAATTTAATTAGTGCATTGACGTAATGGCGATCGACAATTCCTAGAAATATTTGCTAATTACAAATGTTTTTAGATAAGAGATGTTACCTTATTGGTCAGTGCATTGATTGATCATTGCAGTTGTCAGAGAGCAATAAGAAGATTGGAGAACATCGAGCAGTGTAATATAGGAGTAGTAGAGAGCAGTCACACAGTAGTAAGTTGCAGACCATTCGTTTGGAGAGCATCTGTTTGCAGACAATTCATTGGAGAGCAGTCAGTGCAGAACATTCGTTGGAGAGCATCCATGGTTGAGCTTCATTGCAGACCAATTTGTTGGAGAGCTTCGTTGCAGACCAATTCGTTTGGAGAGCTTCATGGCAGACCAATTCATTGGAGAGCTTCATTTGGAAAAGAACAGCGTGGGAATTGTATAACGTTATTTGCTGACCGCACAGTATGACTTGCAGCTATAACCTTGGCACAGTCGTAAGTGTGGATATTACAATAATACATATTTATGTGAAGTTTAAATAGTACATATGTATATAAATTATAACTTTTTGGGCTATACCGTGTATTGTTTTTCATTAAACACCGATATTTCGATGGAATAGCAACCGCCATTATCAAGGTTAACTTTTGAAAGAAAAACCGTTAGATCTTAACAAATAACATGACTGTGTGCGAGATGAGAAAACAATACACGGTATAGCCCAAAAAGTTATAATTTATCTACATCATATAACCGTGAAAATATTAAGTATAACATAATACATATGTATATATATATTATGAAATGCTCTATGTGTTTTTCTAGATAGTATTCAGTCACGATGTAGCCAAACAAGCAAACAGTGAAAAACTGCAATGCAAACTAAAATTATATCACTCTTTGTATAATCCACTATGCTTTCAGATACTTTCAAGAACCTTTCCCATAAAAGACTATATATAATAATTAAAAAATCATTATATATATATATATATAAATTCTTTATGGAAAAAATTTATTTATTTGTGACAGTAATTGAAAAGTTGCAATACTTAAAGCTTTTACATATATAGAATATTGATATCTGATTTATCTCCTTTATTTGAGTGGAATCTATTTTTGGATTGTAGGGGATAAGACAAATAAATACTATTGTTAGATGATGTGATTTTAGTTTCATTGCCAATTATTATATATTGCTTTTAATGGAAGAGATTTGATTACTTGTGAAAATATTTGAAAAATTATGATTTTTCAAGCTTTTACATAGGTATAGTATTGATGTCTGATCTATTTAGCTTATTTAAAACTAGGGCATAAACTAAAAATGGGATCCACGTTGGTTTAGGGTCAGTAAATAGTATTACTAAATTATTATGATTTCATTTTGTATTGGTGGTTTTTAATTGGTTGCTTACTTGGTTACATCATGATTAAGGCCTATCTAAAGAAATATATATATATATAATCTCATCAAAACGTTCAACAATATTTATATGTATAAATCTATGAAAATCTTCTAATTATATATATAAATTATTATTTTTGGGGATAAACCGTGTGTTATTTTCCATTACATAGCAATATTTAGACGAACTAGCATCGGCCATTGCCGATGTCAGTCTAAATATTGGTATGTAATGGAAAATAACACGCGAATATTTCATAGACGAACTATCGATATGTACTGGAAAGTAACACATGATTTATCCCAAAAATAATTTATCTATATCATACAACCGTGAAAACATTACATATATATATATGTAATGACAAATAATATTTTAATAATGAATAACTATAACGACATGTGAAAATTTTACAAATCTGATGTGATGTGATGTATTTGGCTTCTCCTTAAACGAAGTCAAGAATATCTCAGCAACTATGCCCAGATAAACCTGTTAGCCACTTTGTTTTCCATTCCCCACTCTAAGTCTTCATAATTGAACTGCCCTCTAGCTTCCAAGTTCGATAACTTTTTACAATAAAAGAGTGGATAATGTCTTTTAAATCTTTTTATTTACAGCTATCCAGAACAATAATAGCTAGAGTGCCAATTTAAATCAGTCTTTGTATCTTTTAATGTAAATTGATCTTTAACTAACTGATATTAAATGTATAGAATAGAGATCTTTCACTCACGTCTAAAACTTTATAATAAATTAACATATGTTATATATATATAATGATAAATAATATTTTAATAATGAATAACTATAACGACATGTGAAAATTTTACAAATGTATTTAAATAATAATTGAACTGTCCTCTATCTGGATGGCTGTACATAAAAAGATCTAAAAGACATTAAGAGGTGGTCCACTCTCTTATTGTAAAAAGTTATTGAACTTGGCAGCTAGAGGGCAGTTCAATTATTATTTAAATAGATTTGTAAAATTTTCACATGTCATTATAGTTATATATATATAACAAACCTTTCAGATTTGTGGAGCACTTCTTTAATCTTGATACAACGTCTTATATTATTTATTACTCAGGGTAAATCTTCAAGACCATGTATTTAATCAAAAATCTTGATTTATCAAGTGAGCTAGAGAGACTTGAAACACCGGAACATCTATTTATAATCTCTAATTGCATCCGCTTTGATTATGTAACTGAATGCTTATTCATAAATGGATATATTTAATTTATAAGTTCTTCAAAATTTATATTTTCTAATAGATAGAGATAATCAACATTCACATTATAATACTTATTGGAACAAAAGAATGCTAAAGTGAATATCACCCAGAAACACAGTCATTTACATACTTAATTATTACTTATTTGATTTTGGAATTTGAATGTTTTAGTAATGCTATACAGTATTTAATCCATCAAAGCTATAATATTTATATTTTCTACTACACAGAAATAATTAACATCTATATTATAACACCCAATGGAATCAAAAATTTTAAAATAAAAAGATATTCCTTATAATATATTTTTATTCTATTGAATATAATAATGTAGATATCAACTATTTATGAGAAATTATGAATATTACAGAATTTATGAATTAAATATGGGATTGACTAATTGAATATTTAAAACATTTAACTTACATATCAAATTGGTTATACTTAGATCTGAAATAAAAAGGTCTGATTATTATTTCTGTAAATGTTAAGATGTTTCACTTCTCTAATTCATCTGATCCAGTTTATGGAGTAAAATATAAGTATAGTGAAAAATATGAGTCTAGAAGATTTTTACTCAATAGTTTAAGATTTATAATAATCTTAAAAAAACGTGGTACAAATATATCAATTGATCATATTTTTCTTAAATGTCCCATTATGTCCAATTATAGATCGATATCTCATAAATGGTACAGCAATACAAGTGCACACTACAAATCAATTAAAGATTATATAGGTCAGGGTCTATTTAGGACATAAGACTGGCAACTTTCGTGAATTATGCCCTGTGGTGTATCAGATGTAAAGTCACAATTGAAGGAATGAGAGATCCACATGGGACTAAATTTAAGAATATCATGGAGAAAATCATGAAAAAGGACCAACTAATTGCTCCAAGCTATATCACAAGAGCAACATGGGAAAAGGTTGGATCTACTTTACTGCAAATGGATATGTAATTGATATCATTTCTGTATTTGTAACATTCAATATAGCTATAGAATAAAAATTTTCTTAAAAAAAATATGAAAAGTTTGATTGGTTATAAATATGCTTGAATATCAATCATAACTTCTTATATTAAAAATAATTATTTATTGGTGTGATTACAGATTCTTGTAGGTTTTAAATCTCTACCACACTGATAACAGTAGTAAGAGAAATCGATTTGTTTTTATGATGAATAATTTATCAATGTTTGAAGTGTACAAGTAACAATTGAGAAACAAGTGACCACCATGATTTTATTTATTATATATTGTTAGTTTATGTGGTTGTTCTAATTTTATACACAATAAATTCTATACACAATAATTTATTAAGTATAGGGTTAGACTTGACTTTATTCAAATGTCTTTCTATTTTTTACAAAAGTTTAACTTTAAACAAATGACTTAAAAATTATTGTGATAAATATCGATCTTAAATGTATAATACAGCCCTTAATGTGAGATGCTTGAATAAATCTGATGAGATAGCAAATAATGGTCAATTTCCACAAACGGTAATCAAGTGTTATACTTGGTCTTAGCATCCTATTGGTTAGATATCAGCATGACTTCGGCTATGTGCAGTTTAATGCAGTGGTAGAATTGTGCAATCTGGAGATCAAAAAATCCATGGTTCGAACCCATCATCTCAGTTTCAATGCTAGAACTTATTATAAACTTCTGAGAAAGAAACCACTAGATTATTTTTTTAACAGGCTTTTGAAAGAAAAGTAAACAGAATTATAATATACTAGAATTAAATTTTAAAATATATTTTTAAAAGACTTATACATTTCATGGAGAAAATTGAATCTTAAGTCTGGTCAACAAGTCTAAACTTATTATATATATAGTACAGGTTTTGATACTCTATTTATTTAACTCTTAATTGTAAAACATTTTTACAAAGCCAAATTGTTTTTATTTTTATTTTTTATAAAACATTATGTTAAGATCTCATTTTATTTTATTTTGTTATAGTCTATATCAATAAGCAGGAACTGCGTTGGTCTGAACTCTCCCCAAAATACGTTCAAGTTCAGCATAAAAGTTTTTTTTTTTTGTTGTTGTTTTTAAGAGTCATTTTAATTATTTAACATTTTAAGTATCCGAAATTATAAAAAAAATGCACCTTGTTATTTTTATCTAGCTAAAGCAGAACGTTTTTAATTATTTAATCCTAATAATAATACAGTATTTAAATAAATAATTCACTTAGAGATCTTATAAAACCTATAATTATACATCCATTTTTTTTTTTTAAAAAAAAATTGCTTTAAAGATTTTACTCCTTTGGTTAGATACATTAGAGTTATTACCTCGTAAATGATTGTTATAAAAGCATTTGTAATCAAATAAACACTGGATTGCTATTAATTGTCTCTTACCACCTAATTTTTAGTCTAAATATCTGGAGTTTAATTTTTTTTTCATGTGTCAAAGCGTCGGCCGGGAAGCGTACCCGCGAACCCGGAACAACTGTTTGTAAGGCGGCGGTGCTGACCACTCGGTTACCAACGCTTGACTTTTTTTGTTTTTAAAGTATAAATCATTCTGCAAAACACTTCAATAAGCAACAGTGTGGTTTTATTAAACACTAAAAATGGCATTTATTGTTTTTTACTCTTAAATATTGTAAGAAAAGAAATCAACATCGTGACAAGGAGAATAGGTGATAACTGATATTTATAATTTTTGCTTTGAAGATCTTATTCAGCTTTAAAGACTGATTAGGGAAAAAATGCATTTAATTTAGGACGGAAATATATAAAATGACAAAATTTATTTATTACTATTAGATATTTTTGCTTACCAGTATAAGGCAATAGAAATGTTTTGAGTTTTATATGCCCCAAATAGAATTTATAATTATTACAACACCTATACACAGATAGTAACACCCTCGGCGATGTTCGGTTCACACAAATAGACACATATACCTGCCAAATAGGCTTTGACTATTTTTGTCAAGTAACTGGCTCTTAGTCAGCCCAGTTAGTTACAAAATTATTGCACAATAAATGGATATGTAGTTATTGTTAATTAGAGGATAAAACAATCACGGAAATATACCTAGACTCCTGCGTAGAGCATTTAAATAACTCACCCCATATATAATATTTTTAAAATTTTATAGAACTTTTTTTTTTTTAATTGGATGTGTAATTTCTAAAGAAAATATTTTCTCAAACATAGCATCAAACAAACTCTCACATTTTGAAGATAAAAAACGAGGTATAAGATGTTATTTAATCAAAATAATATTAGAGAAGTTGAAAAAAAAACGTTCAAGAACTGATGATTAAATTTTTATGGTTGGTTTCTGGAACTTTAATTAAAAGAACTGTGGACAAGGCCAATTGTAACAAACAAGTATGCAGATTTTTATTAGTTAAATGTGGTTGTTAGGGATTTAATTTTGACATTATTGCTTTTAGAAAAAATAAGAAAAGACAGAGGATTCAATAGCTGACTTTGCTTTTACAAAGAAAGTCGCTTTATAAGTTATTTAAAACAGCACTTGAATTTTTTTTTTGCTAGATAATTAAAGAAATATAGGTCGAGAAATAAAAAAAGGTAAAAACATATATATATATAACTTTCTTTTTGAATCAAAGTACAAAAAATTTTAATACTAACAATAATTGTAACAAGGCTAAATTTCATAATTATATGTTATAATCTTTTCAAATATAAAAATATAATTAAAAAATTTACAAAGCTAAAAGAACCCATCTGCTCGTCATATATATACAATACATATATTCGTTTTTAACTTTAAAATTAAAGACCTTATTATATAAATCAAATGTAAAGTATGTTTTAATTATTTCTTTTAGCAGAATATATATATATATCACTTAACTTCAGTAAAATCTCTGGATGTCATTTTTTATTGCCTAAATTTTATACCAATTTCAAAGTCCTTGTGTGGCAAAATCTTTGGTTAAATTATCTTATTCAACCACCTTCAAGGTATTATTTCTATTAACACTTCATCTCTAGACTTGAGTTTAATTTTAACTATAAGTATTTTTTTCGCAAAGAAGTATCCAGAAGATAAGTTTCATTTGTTTTGGACAAGTACATATTTTTGCTCATTTTAGGTTGTAGTTTTTCTAAAAGTCATTTAATCTCGAAGTACTACTAGCAAATATATGAAAAATATTAATTAGCATAATGTCTCTGTCGATCCGCAAGTTCTCAGAAAGATGCAGACAGAATTGGGGATTGCATGCATATGTTTTGTCTTTTTTTTTTTCATGTGTCAAAGCGTTGACAGGGAAGCGAACCCGGTCCAGCTGCTTGGAAAGTAGCTATGCTCACCACAAGGCCACCAACGCTGTCTTTACGTTGATTTAATACATATATTTTAAATTTTTAATTAGGAAAACGTATTTAAATTCAAAATTTAGGACATTTTCAATTGAAAGATTTTTTAAGTTAGTTGTAAGTAAATTGTTTCATTTTAATTTTTTGCCTTTGAAATAATTATTTAACTTACAAAAAGAATGTTTCAATTTTGTACATATTGTATTTATCCTTGAGGTTATTTATTTAATTTTTAAATAGAATAAAAGTTTTTTTTTTTTTTAACTGTTTCATGTAAATATCTGAAAAAAAACGTCAGAAAATTAGGGCTTTTCATTAAAATTAAATAAAATGATATTCTCTTCCTTTTTTATATATATGTCTTAAAAGTATATATATGTTAGCAAACATTTAATCCCAATAATCATATTTCGATAAACACTTAAATTATTAAGTTAGAAGTTACTATATTTCAGTTATCTAATTGGTCAAAATGCATCATAAAAGCTAATAGTATGCCCCTCTCCCATGTCTGTAGCTGTTTCTATAAGTGTTTGTGTGTGCATATATATATATATCAGGAAAGTAAATGCAAGTTCTCTTGTTTACTTATTCTGACTTCTCTTCACAGCAGATATGTTTGTAATAGTTTGCCATTATTTGTCTATTTTCTTAATACCATTTGCTTTTCATTATATATATATGTATGTGTGTGTTATTAAATTAAGTAGAAAATTGGAAAAAAAATCCATTGATGATTATTATTTTTTTAAAGTGCCTTTTTTATTAACAATGCTTTTTATAATGTGTAAATATTTGGGGGGGGGGGGCTTCATGCTGTGATGGTTACCTCCTTATCCTGTCTTCAAACCCATAACCTAGGATGGAAGTTGGAATTTTTTTTTCAGGCAGAAGAGAATTTTTAAGTAAGACATCTGATTCAATTTGTCATTCAATTTTAGATGATAAATGAATGTTTTAGTTATTCTTAAATGCACGGTAAAATAAAAATAATAAATCCTAATCAACTAGCATCTAGGCCACGTAATTAGCGCATTGAGCATTGTCGTCTTTCTTATTGTTCAACTGTAAATTGTACCTGCAGAAATCGTCGCAATGGGCTATTTAATACCATTTCATCTTTTACTTATTTAATACTTTTTTTATATATATTAAATGCGTTGACCGAAGCGGACCCAGGCCAGCTGCTTGGAGGGCAGCTACGCTAACTACTAGACCACCATATGCTTGGCAATTTTAAACTACTTTAGTTATTTCTTCAATTACTATAAAAAATTAACGCAATAATTTTCCAGCGATTACCATCAGAAACAATGAATAAAAAATTTATTCACTTTATATATATGTATATACTTTTTAAAAATTCTTTAAAATTGACTGTATTATTTATGTGATCTATATTTTTAAAATTTAAAATTTACTATAAGTGATGGATGTATTATAGTTTAAACAATAAAGTTGTTACTAATTGTAGAAAACAAATATATGTCGGAGTATATAAAAATGGAGTTAACATTTGAGCTATCCAAACATAATATAATACAATCTTAATAAATTCGTTATTATAAAAATAATTTAATTTATCATTTTTAGTAATTTTTCGAAGAGTAATTGACATTAATAGATTAAAAAAAAACTACATAAAATAAAAACCGCAAGCAGCCCCCCTCCCCTCCGGAAAGTGATATTTGAATTTTTATTTAACTAATTATTTACACAGATATTTGAGTTTGCTTCTCTTCTTATTGTAAATCAACTTTTACTGTTTGTTATTGCAAAATAATTTTAATTAAGGCAAAGACGATGTTTAATTATTTAGAAAGTTTGTTAATATTTTTATTAGAACGTAGTTTAAGAGATAATAAATAGTCCACGGGCTCAATTTTAACGGCAATATTTTTTCTTTATTAACCTACGTTTAATTTTATTATAAATTAAGTTGTTTACTTTATTTTAATAACTAATAACTACTTATATGTATATAATTGTTTCGAAGGGTAGGCTCGTTTTTAATTGTGTTTTCGTTTATTAATCAGAAATAAAGAATCTTTTCTCTCTAGATCCAATAAAAATATTCTCATAAATACGTAATAATATATTTCATATTACTAATTAAGCAAGCGACAAGATAAGAATTTTTAATCGAAATAAAATACCAATTAAATAGCAGAAAATTTATTTATAATTTTTAATAAGTTTTAATTTTATTTATTTTTCGGAGAAACGTTGAAATTTACGTGCATGAATTACTTACTCACTTTTAGGGAATAAATCACGTGCATTCAAATCGTGTTACGGGCGTGCCGTATTATACTATCTTAATTATGCTTGAAATCAGTAACTATAAGACTCTTTAACAGGTTACTTTGCTTACAAAGCCAATTTCAAAATAGAATAGATTTTTTATTTAATTAATGAAATGAAATATAAAAAAATAAAGGCCACAACAATAACTTAATATAATAACTTTTTGACAATAGTTTTAATATTACAATTTCTGTAATTTTATTACTACTTATATTATTATATCTAATTTTTTTAAAAAAATTTGGATCAAATATATAATGATAATATTGTTGGCTGAACTTATTTAAAAAATTCAAAACAAATATGGTTGTGATTGAAATATAAAATTTTATAATTAAATTTTGAGTCGATGAACTTTATCAAATGAAATAAAAAAAACTTTAAAATTACCTAACATTGTGGAGGGTAAGTCGTTACACACGTATATTAAATGATCAGTTATAAAGCAATTTTACTAAAGATTAACATTTTTTTGACAAAATAGCTTGAAAATTATCAAATACTCTATTAGTGCTTTTCATAAATGTGTAATACAAATTATGTTTTTGTCACGCACACACATACACACAGAAATATATATATCCTTGATGTCGATGGCAGTATTCTCTTTGCTTGTCACATCCTTAGCAGACTTTCTTCTATCATATTACTACTTAAAACTGCAATAAAAAACCTTAATATACATTTACATTATTGTATAAATATTTAAACTTGCTGACTTCTGCATGAGGATAGGGTGAATTAACTACGGACTAAATAATGGCATTAGATCCTTGGCAGCGGTAGTTTGACATTATTCAACACCTTCTTAATTTATTCTAGCATCTTGATTTTAGAGCTTATCCATAAATATTAATAAAGACCACATCATTAAGTTTAGACCACATCATTAAGTTTTAAAAATTAACAAGATTTATTGCTATTATTTTTTAAAAGAAAATACATCCTATAATTTTTTTAAAATAGTAATGATTATCAAAATTTAAAACATAATTAATTAATACAGTGAGTAAAATTAAATGAGAATGCATATTTTTTGCATTTTCATTTTATAAATTATAAACGTTTTTTTTTTTTTTTCTCATGTGTCGTAGCATCAGCCGGGAAGCGAACCCGCTATC
Source organism: Epiperipatus broadwayi (assembly GCA_028023455.1). NCBI lineage: Eukaryota > Metazoa > Onychophora > Udeonychophora > Euonychophora > Peripatidae > Epiperipatus > Epiperipatus broadwayi. Next base: position 2,413,979 of record JAQFVV010000181.1, on the reverse strand, counting down.
CCAGGAGCAGCTGTCGCTGACCTCTCGACCACCAATTCTTGACATTTTATATTTGTGAAACTGTATGTACACAGTTTTAAATCTCTTTACTGCAAGATGGATGATTTTTCTTTTTTATTTAAGTGACCAAAGTGAGTAGAAGATTATTTGAAAATAACTTGCTACATTTTGTTCTGTCCTTCATTTTGTATAGCAAACAATAAATGGGCAGTATTTATATATAATTTTTTACTTAATATTTATATATAAATCATTGAACTAAAAAGTTTAAGCGTATTCATATACATCAGATAAACTTAATTCCATAGATGATCTATTTTTTAACCAGAGTACACACACATTTAAAAATATACGTAAAACAGTTAATCGGTCTTTGCCAGACAAAAACTTTTTTAACAACTTGCTAAAGAATAACAATTATAAAACAATGAAATAGTTAATTTCTTGTAATGTCATGTGACGTTTGATCACTAGAAGTGACAGGTTGAGTTTCGATCTAGAAACTTTTAGTTTAGCTTGCTCGAGACTATAATAAAATCGCAGAGGCAAATTTTAAGGTTTAGTAATTTATTTATTCATTGTTTTACTTTTTCGCTAAGCAATTTACTTACTAACTGTTTGGGTAGTTGAATTGACTGTAGGTTAACTATCTGACAAAACATTCTATTTATAATATATATACAGAGAGAGGGAGAGACGGAGGGGGGGGGAAGAGTACTAATACCGAATTTTATATCTGTCATTGATTATTATAAATTTCTTTAAAGTTTATTTTCTGTCGCAGCTATATATATATGAATATACATTATTTAATTTTTATCATCAATAATAATAGACTATCGGATGGACCAGGAATTAAATATTTTGCTTTTCGTTTTAAATCACTAAATGAGTTTCCTGAAAGACAAAATAATAATAATACGCTAAATATTTTTAAAAATAAACTTCGAGTACGCTCAAATATTAGGGAAAATGTTTGACTAACTAAAGCAATTTGGGAATACAAGAATCAAAAAGTTTATTTTTGGAGGGAATGAGGACCTCCCTCTGAAATAGAATATTCTTTATATCCAGATTGCAATAATTTAGCTAATAATTTTATGTAGTATGAATTTAAATATAATTTATTACTTACATTTAAAAAAAAAAAAATTAAACACGCTCAAATATTTATATAGATAGAAGCCTAATGCTACATTTTTATAATTGAGGTTGATATTATTTTTTATTAAAAACTAATCCTTTTAGTTTTGCAATTATACAAATGTCTGTATATTTAAATACGTTTAGAGTCTATCTTCTATTCATATGCATTAATTCTCATATTCATAGATTTGCTATGTGTGTGTATGTGTGTGCAAGTACATATTAAACGTGATTTTGAATTTCTTTGTAATCTTATAGTAAAGGTAAGAAATCAACTTAAGATTGAGCACACGCGCAAACTTATACGTTGTTTTTCTTTCTTTTCCTATTTTAAATACCTACGTGCGGGAATAAAAAATAAAAAAAGGAAATGTGACAAAAAAAAATTGTATCATTAATTTAATATAAAGTCTGTAATTTATAAATTAATTTAATTTTAAAATATTAATTCACTTTGTGTATTTTAATACGTTATTTTCTTTTAAATTATTTTAAATAAATAAACATTAATAATAATAAAAATGTTTTAAATATATCAATTTAAAAAAAATAATAATAAAAAAATGTAAATGCTATTTCTTTTTATAAAAATACGTTTAAAAAATAAATAAAAATATTTATTCCAATTAGTAATAATCTATTGTAGTTGCTAATATTATGAAACAAATAGGCCATCTTACCTTTGTGTTCCATTTTAGTTTCTGTATCTGTGTTGATTCGATGTGATTATGCCTTAAAGAGTGTTTTGAAGCTCTACACAAAGTTTTCGCTCCGTCGTATCTTTTATCATCTCGCCGGTACATCGATAGACTGGTCCTAGTACCAACACTGTGGGAAACAACATCTGCCTTTTGTTTTAAAGTCGAATGCTACGTTTAGCTAATGTGAACGCAGACCGCATTGCTCAACCGAGCACATCTGACCTCGCCATTGTGCTCCTCTAGCGCGCTGCAGCGATGCAATGCTCGTGTTATAGCCGAAGGCAAAAACTTTAGTGTTACCAGCAAAAGCTTCTGGTGCATCATTGAAAATGGTGAATTAAAGCAACTTTTAAACTTTTCTCATGCAAGAAACAATTAGTTCTTTAAAGCGATTGTGTGAAGAAGTTGGTCGATGAGGAATTAAATGCAGTGGTAGAAAGCTGCCGTGCACAAGCACTGGGAGTTGAAGAGCTTACTAATCGGGCACCTGTTCTTAGAAATCCGATGCAGTCCGATTAGCTTTGCGGTCTAGCCAATGATAATATTGAAGCGTCCTAACAATTAAACAAGCATTAATTCTTAGTGATTTGCATCTATTGGTTTTCCGCAGTTTAAACAAAACTTTCTTTTTCTTACGCGCAAGCTAGGCTGTTCTGAATGCGCAATAAAAAGAAAAGTTAAAGGATTTATCGACAAATATTTGCAGAATTGTAAACTTTTACGTCTTAGAATTATATAATAAATACTTTATAGAAAAATACTCATAAAAGTATCAAAACCTTTATAAATTTAATTAGGGTATTTTTTAAATATAAAATTGTTTTTCTATTATATATCTTATAAGAAGTTTTCCACTTGAAACTAGAATAATAAAAAATATAACTAGTCGAGAATGTAATTACTAAAAGTATTAATTAATATTATTGCTTATTTGTGTGTCTTTTGAAATTTTTATTTAAAAGAGAAGTAACAATGATTAGAATTTATATATATAAAAAGTTGTTTTTTTTTTTAAAAAAAATAAAATAAATAAAAATAAAACTGGGGGAGAGGGGACTTCTAAAATACAGTATATAGTTTTTTTTCTTATGTGTCCTAGCATCAGCCGGGAAGCGAACCCGCTAACCCGGGACAACTGCTTGTAAAGCAGCTATCGCTGACCTCTCGACCATCAATGCTTGACTAAAATATATAGTTAAGCAATTAACAAACAAATATGTACAATAAAAATATATAGATTTAATGTATCAACTTTAAATATTTTATTTTTAGATCGTTTTTATGTCACAAATATATAATTACGTTTAATGTAAAACTTAACGGTTTTAATTATATATATTTCCAATAAAATTTATTATTTATATTTTTTAATTTTAAATTTTAAACTGTTAGTATGTTTATATATATACTAGTTTAGATATATTATGAAGAAAAAAAAATAGCAAAAGTTTATATCATCTACAAAGAGCTTCGTAGAGTAGTGCTAAAATACCCATCTGCCATTCTAACGACTTAAGTTCAAATCAGAGATGAATAAACCTTGCAATTTTTTTAGCCTTCAATTTTTTTTTCCAGATAATTGTCACTTAAATTGTTCATTGGACGGCAATTAGATATCTAGTTATTTTTAGGTAGAAAATAAAACAAATATAAAATATTACTCAAATAATCATGACAATTGGCAATTTAATGATTAGTGTTTTTGATTTTATTAATAATTAAGCTGTCTAAAATACTATATAAATAAATTAGGAGAGATTTGAACTCAGACTTTTAAGCTCCCTATAGATATGCACTTCATCTTATACACCTGATACACATGACTACATCCATGTGAAAAAGTCAACTTATCTCCAATGCTGTATTTCGTGCTGAATCAGCACTTATTAGTTGATCCAAATCACCATCTCCCACATACATATACAAGCAGTACACATTTTATATTAAGATAAGAATCTTCAAACTTTAATGGACAAGCTTCAGTCTTCTCCTCACTCCAACTCTTCAGCCATCCATATCATTAAAAATCCGATGATGAAACCCTGATTATATATATGTGTGGAAGATGGTGATCTGGACCAACTGATGAATGCAGGTTCAGCACGAAATACATATATTGGAGATCATTTATCATTTTCACATGAAAGTGGTCATGTGGATCAAGTGTATAAGATGGAATGCATAGCAGTAGGAAGCTTGAAAGTCTTGAGTTCAAGTCCTTCTTAATTACATTAAGTTTAGTATAGACAATATACTTATATATTGAATATTAAATAAATAAATGTTTTTTCATTTATTGTTTTTTTTTATTTATAGAAAGACTCGGAAGAGATATTTGGCTGCATTGGACCATTTAAAGGCAGTTTACCTTGTTATTTATAGATCAACTGCTTTCAAAAATATATACATTTAAAAATAATATTAATATCTGTCCATTATCGCCATCATCATCATTGTCTTTTAATAAGTATGCTTACTGGTTATGTACTATTTAAATTCTCTATCAAGTAAGGCTAAATGACAAATAATACAAAACGATAACATTTGACCTTATAAATTATATGTGTCTTTCGCAGTTTAGAATTTAGGAAAATGGTTTTTGGACAGTTAAAAAATAATAGAATTTTTTTTATATTAAAACCTTCCAGAGATTAAAAAGGAACTGAATTAGACATAACTAAAAGAATTCTGAATTATTTGCTTAAAACTCTCTATTAAACTCCTTTTTTCTAACATACATTTTAATACATTGTACAGGCGTAAACCTGCATTAATATATGTAATATATGAGGGATTCGAACTCAGACTTTCACACGACCCACTACTCTCAGTGCCATCTCATATTGCCGACCCACCTGATCACACACATGTTGAAAAGATAAATAATCACCAATATACGTATTTCATGCTAAACTAGCAATCGTCAGTTGGTCTAGATTACTATCCTCACATATATATATATAATCAGTGCTCAGCTTTATATTAAGATAGCCAATCTTCTTACTTTAATGGAAAGGCCTCATGGTGATTATTTATCTTTTCAACATGTGTGTGATCAGGTGGGTCAGCAATATGAGATGGCACTGAGAGTAGTGGGTCGTGTGAAAGTCTGAGTTCGAATAACGTACATTTTATAATTCACCTATTAATAAATATTTGAGCTACTCGGGTTTTTTAAAACTTCTTCAATAAATAATGTTCTTCATCTAACAGTTTTTAATACACCTTTAACACTTTTGATCTGATAGGGCATACTGCCATTAAAAATATCTGTAACTTTACTTTCAAAAATAATATTACGTAACTTTTTAATCTCATTAAAACCACGTTAACATAAAGTCGTACACGATTATGTTGGGGAGAAGGGAGTCGAGCAGTGATTTTAAGTGTTACCATCTCTACAATAAATTTAGATTGATAGAATATATATATTAAATTATCACAAATTTTATGTACAAGAATCACAGGGTCTCTCGGGACTGCCTATCAGCAACTGTCTTCGAGATCAAAATTCTAGTTCATTGAGGCAAAATTTCAAGATTTCCTAATGAAAATCTATCTGGACTCCCTGCTTACGAACTCATTTTTGGCATGCAAAAGAAATTTCAAGAAGATACATCCTGTGTGCCGGATGTGTGTGAGAGAGGACGAATGTATTGACCACATTCTTCTTAGATGTGCCAGTATGTCCAACTGCAGATCGATAACTCATGAATGGTACAGCAATACCAATGGAAACAATAAATCAATTAAAGACTATATAGGTCAGGGTCTATTTACGACCATAAGACTGACGATTTTCGTGAATTATGCATTGCGGTGTGTCAGATGTAAAGTAACGATTGAAGGGATGAGAGACCCGCACGCTACTAAATTTAAGAATCATAGAGAAAATCCATGAAGAGTGACGTATCACGAGAGCATCATGGGAAAAGTTGGATCTACTTTAATTTAAATAGATATGTAACTTATGTCATTTTGGTACTTGTAGCATTCAATATAGCAATAGAATAAAATTTCTTTAAAAAAAAGACTCACTTTCTCTCTTTATATTTTTGACTATTCTTTTATTAGACTAGAGAATATCTTATCATTCCTAGCCTAGCTATAAACTTTAAATTCAGTCAAAGATTAATATATAGGTTTTTTTTATATTAAATGCAATGAAAAAAATGACGAAATCATACATAAGAAATCTTAACCTGGACCAAGAAGAAAACGCTAGTTCCGCAATAAGTGCATCTTGGGAGTTATTTACTATTTTTAGATGTCATTAAGTTTCAAGAATGTGTGGAGAAATAAAAGTTTTAAGTCTTTGTACATCTGTGGGTATACAGTTGGTGTAGGAAAATTATGAAACAGTTTTTAAATAGATCTCTGCAGAAAAAATATATCGCTCTACAGCTATTATCTGCTGAGAAACTGTAAAGAAGAAGCCAATATTCACTAGGTTAGTCAAATACGAAATAGTGCCTTTTTTTGGCTTTAGTCACTAGCTAAAAACAGTTAAAATTTAATTACTGACCTATGGGCTGTATACTTAAAAGAAAAAGTCTTAAACCTACTTGGAACCTAAAAAACACCTGAATTCAACCTTTTGACTTATGGGAGTGGCAGATGATTGTACTAACTACTAAACCCCCAAAAATTGATATATATGCACACACATTTTTTTATTTATTTGAGACCAGTTTTCATTTGAAATGCCTCAGATTTTCCATCTGTAGTAATAATATTTTCTCTCATTGCACCATGTGATGTTGTATAATATGAATAAATTTTGGTGGACATTCAACTAATTTCAAACAATGCCATAGACCTATCCTATTAAACTGAATCAAATGCCTTAACCAAATCAATACAGGCATTATTTTGTTCCTGACACTCTTCTTGCATTTGTCTGGCAGAAAAAATTACATTTATAGTACTTCTTGATTCCCTAAGACCACATTTAGTCTCAGGTAACCATTCATCTATAACTGAAAGCAATCTATTCAACAAAATTCTTGAAAGTACTTTTACTAGAGGGAATAGTTATGATATTCCACTGCAATATTGCCTATTCCCTTTGTTTTTAAAATTGGAACAATTAAAGCATTTGTGAGATCAGATGGCATTTTCATGGGTCTAGATACTGCAAAGAAATTTCAACATTTTTTGAAGCTAATATGTCATCACCATATTTTAAAACTTTTTAGATATTTCATCATCACCTGCCACCATTCTATTTTTAAGATTCCAAAGGGCTGTTTTTACTACATTAAGATGGATATCTTTGACCAAATCTAGATGAGTAGATATCATTAAAAGACATCATATCAATTATTGTATCATTCATCACAAGATGATCAAAGTACATTTTCTACCTATCCACAATATCATTATCATCATATAAAAGAGGTCAATCTCAGGTCTTTTTAATGCATCAAAAAAGATCTACTAATGACCATGTTCAGTCATTGAATTGTATCTTCTTCACATGTTTAATCCACCAATATTTTTAAGTCTTCTTGTTAAGTTCAATGGTGAACAAAAAGGTTTCAAAAGATTGGTGGATCAAAACTGCGAAGAACATGCAAGCATTTGCTGACTGATGTCATTCTAAATATTTTTGATGCATTGAAACAACATATGGATCATTGTCAGAAAATCAGTCATGATTCTTCTTTTTAGTGAATCCAAGAATAGATTTACTTATATCCATAACATACTCCTTAAGAGAATTCAGTGCTTCTGTAATATGATAATTCTGAAGACCCAAATTAGCAATTTTAATGTTTAATATCCGTTAAATTGTAGTGCAAATAGTAGATTCTGCTAAAGAATGAACATAATAGAACTATCATTTTAATCTTAGAATCTACTAATCTATGATCTGTCCAACAATCTGAGTTTGAAAGAGTTTATGCAATGTGAACCTCTCTTATATTCTGAATCCTACCAACAATGTAATCTATTAAATGCCATTGTTTTGTGCATGGATAAATCCATGTTACTTTGTAGTGATCTTTCTGCCTAAGCAAAGTGTTTTTGTTAGTGAATCCATGTAATGTGCATACATTTAATAATAACAAACCATTTAAATTATACAGCTTTAATATCATTGTTTCCACTAACTTTTGGCCAAAATCTAGTGTTTGTTCTAATATATGCATTAAAGTCTTCAAGAAGAAAAAATCAATCTTTTTGATGCAATAATGCTATCCACAGATGAAAAAAAGCCTTCCTTATCTTTGATCACTGACTGACCTGTCTTTCCAAAAAAAACTTGTATCCTTCCATTAGTTCTAATGAACTTCCTTCCTCTGGGAGATAATTCCTTTGCCATAAGTACAGTTCTCCATTCTGGTCTTAAAGCATTTATATCAAATAAAGTTCATACATTCCATGTTCTCTATACTTAAAAAAAATTAGATTTATATTTGTAATGCTTACTTTTAGTACTACCACTGCCACATACTACACCACTAATATATTACTGTTACAATTCTTATTTTGTTACTGAAATGAGTAATCCACCAGGTGCAACAATTAGCCAGACTAGCCATTTTAAACCATATTTTTAGGCCCTTCCATTTCCATGGTAGATGAGGGATTACTATATAGTGCTAAATAAACATAGTCTTTGCCAGCTAGAACTCTTGACTCATTTAAATCCAGTTCCAATTTGACTTATTAGTAAATGTACTGCCTCAAGCAAAGATCACAACTAAATACTGTCAGTCTACTAAGCCTGTCCTCATCACTGCTTTCTTAATTCTTGAGGAATTGAGTTTTAAAAGAAGGGGTAAAAATATATATCAGAGTCAAAAATGCTGGACATGTAGTTAAAAGATAGAAATGTTAGTGTACAAACACACAATACTATTGTCACAATTATAATACAATGCCCCATGCATGAGAAGCTTATGATGACTGGACCCTACAATAATGTAAGATGATTAAAAAAGAAAAAGAGAGAGATGGAAAAGACTGTTTATATTGCAAACAATATATAGCACTTTGATGAGCCAACTTCCTATTCTACAAGCATCAAGAGCTCTTGATTGGGTTCTGTGCATTTGATATTTACAGATGTGCTTTATATCTAACGCCCATTCCATTATCAACTACCTAAGCACAGCACTGAAAAATTTAGTAAACACAGGGAATGAATCATTTAATGTTTATTTTAGCAAAAAAATAGTGAATAAATATTTATAAATACTTTTTTGCAAATGATTATAACTTCATTATTTTTAAAATCATCCAACTACACAATTTTTATTTTTATTGCATTTATGTTTTTGAGAATATTGACAAATTCTATATTACATATAAAAATACTGCAGCTACATTTTCAAAAATATAAGTTTGAATTACTTTATATGACAATGCTAACATATTTGTCACTTTGAAAATATAGAGATTATCTGCTTAAAGAAACACAATATTTTGTCTTCATATTTGAAAGTTAGAAATCTTATCTTAGTTAATGATGCAAATTATAAACATTTTACTAAGAAAGAAAATCGCCATAACAGATGAACTTATACTTATTATCAAACTATTATATTATACTAAGGAAAAAACTATTGATTATGCATATCATAACTTTACCAAATTTCATGATATCTATATTTATTTAGAATACACTGAAAATAACACTAGTTTCCTAATAACCAAATTAAAAAAGATCTTAAAAATATTCACTTTATATATACCGGTACATAAGTCTATTCCCAGAGATTAGTACAAGATTTATTATTCCTATATTATTATCATATTAAAAAGAGCTTATCATTATTATATTTATATATTTTCTCTCATATACACCTTAATGCAAAAAATTTTTTAAATAAAACTTTTTTATTTTCCTGACAATTTCAACTGTCCAGTAGTCTTCATCAGAACTTCTCAAATTTCCTCTACTTTTTAAACTGTCAGGAAAATAAAGAAGTTTTATTAAAAAAAAATTTTTGCATTAATATATAAATAAATGAAGAAATGCAAAAAAAGTGAAGGAGAAGAATAAGAGTATATATTTATATAAACAATATACAAAAATGATATTATAGATAGAAGATTCTATATTCTTAAAAAATATGAATAAATTAAAACTTCATTCCTAATTACATAGATTTTTATTTATTTATAAAAAAACTAACCAAAAGCTTGTATTTTGCTAAATTTTATATACTTTATGTGTTTGTCCAGTCACACCCTGGAATACTTTTATTTGCATACTTTGGTTTATTGTGAATTGAATGAAAACTTAATTTTTATATTTAATATTCGGATACGTAATGTACATATTGAACTTTAGATGTAATTATAAAGTATTTGAACACAAACAAAGGATTTGATCACAGACCTTCAAACTCCTTTCAGCTATCTATTAGTTCAGCACCAGATACCTGTATTAGAGATCAGTTATCTTTTCCACATGTATATGAGCGTATGTATCGATTATATAAGAGGAAATGAATAGCTAAAAGGTGCTTGAAAGTCTGTGTTCAAATCGCCTATAATTATATTTAATATTCGTAATTGGTAATAAACTATGCATTAATTGTAAAAAACTAATATTTAAAAAGCAATTTAAAAAAGTATAAAATTTAATGCTAAATAAAAACATTTTGAAATGCTGATTCATTCAGTATTAAATGTGAATTAGACTGAATTTTATGAATAAACTAAAAGTTCTATTAAATTACTTTTCAACTTTAGAATTTGTAACCAATTGCTTAGAAAAGATAGAAATTAGTTGAGTTTTTAAATTTATTGTATGTTGATGAACATGATTAAGAAAAACAATAACTATTAAGATAAAACATATCTTAAACGTTATTTATCTCCAATGCTCTTCATAAACCAAAAAAATAATAACTTAATTAAAGACAATCAGATATTAGAGGAGATTTTGTTCAATTTATTTGCTTTGAAAAGAAATTGCTTCAGAGAGTAACCATATTTATATAGTTAATGCAATAAAAATTCCTTTGCTCCAAATAAAAATAGTTTTTTTAAGTTAATGGTGGCATCAAGGGAAAGTGTAAAGGAGTAGAATAAACTTCAAATAAAAAAATAGTAGCAAACAAAGCTCAAAATCTGAAACAGGTTATAGTTTGGATTTAAGTATTATAATTTCAGAGAATAAAATTAATGTTGACTTTATTAAAACAGGAAAAACTCTCCATACAGTAGTGCTATTCAGTACAAACCAGAGTAATCAATGGATGCCAGAAGGCTTGTGCATAAAATCCCTATCGAGTGTCTACTCATCCAATATCCCCAGACTAGTTTCTAGCTTGTGGCTTTCATCAGTGAGAAGGCAGAAGGCTGTGCATAATATCCCTATCTAATGCCTGCTCATCGAATATCCCCAGACTAGTTTCTAGCTTGTGGCTTTCATCAGTAAGGAGGTCTCCTCACTGATGAAAGCCACAAGCTAGAAACTAGTCTGGGAATATTGGATGAGTAGGCACTAGATAGGTATTTTATGCACAAGCCTTCTGACATCCATTGATTACTCTGGCTTGCACTTCTCATTGATGAAAGCCACAAGCTAGAAACTAGTGTTGCGATGCTGGATGAGTAGGCACTAGATAGAAGTTTTATGCACAAGCCTTCTGGCATCCATCGATTACTCTGGCTTGTACTGAGTGGCACTACTGTATGGAGAATTTTGCCTGTTTTAATAACAGTTATGAGCAAGCATAGGAAATGGGAATAATGTGATGTTTAGTAGTTTAATATTGACTTTACTAGGATTAGTAAAAAATATTCCATGGATACAAACGAATTTATTGATGGTGTTAATAATGATAAAAATATTACAGCAAAAATAATAGTAATGCAACGTGAGTCAAGAGTGTAAATTATTAATTAGATTCTATTAAAAATCAAACTTTTTTATTTAAAAAGTTAAATGAGTAAAGAGATTACACGAAAGAAGAAAATACTTATGTTTTTAACTATGATAATTCTAATAAAAATAGTAAAATAACAACACAACATAATTAAATGTAATTTTATTACTCATAGTAAAGAAGCAATAGACTTAAATTTTTATCATTTTAAAGTTTAATAGATTATTTTTGTTGCAATGGAGAGGATGCAAAATTTCATCTGCAAAATGAATTGCGTAACTTAAATTTTCTAATATGAGATTTGTAACAACAGCTGTTCTTACACTTCAGATTATTTTTCTGCTTTTACTGTTTGTAATAATTTATTTTTTCATATTTATATTTTGTCAAGAACTGTGGTAGTTTAATAATTTTATGATATCCTGGATCAATTTATTTGTAAAAAGATATTGTCACAATGAAAGTCAGTGTTCATGGTCAATCATCTTAGTCACTAGTTTTATTAGAGTTTACGATACTAACGTTGCAATTACTATTTGTATTGTTAGAAATAATTTGACATCAAATACTAACTTTGCTAAAATTCTTCTATTATTTCTGGTAATTCTAGAAAAGCACAAATACTTTTGTATAGCAAGTAAGAAGTTCCATACTATTTCTTTACAGCTATTATCGCTATTAAGAATCATCAATTCTTTAATTTAATATATACATATATGGACCTTAATCACATAATAATATAAATAACTGAAACACAGGCTTATTATATACCTGTGTCTATATATGTAACATATAGGGTATATGAGCACAGACTTTCACACGACGCATCACTCTCCACTCTATCTCATAACACTGATACACTTGAACACTTATATGTCGAAAAGATAAATAATCACCAATATACGTATTTCATGCTAAACCAGCAATCATCAGTTGGTTCAGATTACCATCTCCACACATATATGCTAGAAGTGCTCAGATATACATTAAGATAGCCAATCTTCATACTTTAATGGACAGGCTTCAATCCATTCCACACTCCAACTTTTCAACTGTCCATCCAATTGAAGAACTGATGATGGAATGCTCAAAGGCCATCCTGAGTCTGAGATTGACCTAAGGTTGGTCTGATGCCTCATGGCATAATTCATTTAATACATATACAAGGGATGGGCAGACATCTTCACTATGTAATAACTGAAACACGGGCTTATTATATACCTGTATCTATATATGTAATATATAGGGTATATGAGCACAGGCTTTCACATGACTGACCACTCTTCACTCTATCTCATAACAGTGATACACTTGAACACATATATGTTGAAAAGATAAATAATCACCAATATATGTATTTCATACTAAACCGGCAATCATCAGTTGGTCCAGATTACCATCTCCACACATATATGCTTGAAGTGCTCAGATATATATTAAGATAGCCAATCTTTATACTTTAATGGACAGGCTTCAATCCACTCCACACTTCAACTTTTCAACCATCCATCTAATTGAAAATCTTTTAATGGAATGCTCAAAGGGCACCCTGAGGCCAAGATTCTTGTCATGTTGAACTAAGGTCAGTCTGACCCCTCATGTACAGGACATAATCCATTTAATACATATACAAAGAATGGGCAGACATCTCCACTATGTAATAACTGAATTACAGGCTTATTATATACCTGTGTGTGTATATATATATATCTATATACCTATATATATATATATATATATATATATATATATATATATATATATATATATAGGGCATATGAGCACAGACTTTCACTTGACCTATCACTCTCCACTCTATCTTATAACTCTGATACACTTGAACACATATATGTTGAAAAAATAAATAATCACCAATATATGCATAGATCCAGATTACCATCTCCACATATATATGCCAGAGGTGCTCAGATATATATTAAGGTAGTCAATCTTCTTACTTTAATGGACAGGCTTCAATTCACTCCACACTCCAATATAAATAGTAAAGTTAATAAAAAAAAGTTGCATTTGAATTAAATAAATTTAATAATTTGTATTTCAACAATAAACTTATAATTGATATAGAATACAAAAAAATATTTATAGATAGTTTATGTTAAATACTGCTTACTACTATACTAGTAATTATAAATAAAATAGAAAATCATATATCATTGCAATACTAGCCATAACGACAAAATTTTACTAAAATTCTTCCACAACCATGGTTTTATCTATTAACAAACAGACATTGTCATATGAAATTCTCCTAAAAATATAACACACATATACAAACCAAAATAGCCTTCCCATTATTCACTTCAGAAACCAAGTTCCTTTAACATCAAATGATATCTTCATGAAATTGATGGCCTCAGATTTAAGAAAATTTATCATCAGAATTTTCTTTATTTTTCTTTTTATGTTACTTCTTTTATAAAAGATAATACCTGCATTGTCAAATAATATTTTATGACCTGTATTTAATTCATGAATATATAAAGCTGAGTTTTGATATCTATTTTTAACTCTATTCTTATGAACTTTAACTTTTTCATTAAGATTTAACTTACTTTGATCTATAAAAATTTTACAACAACTCTGCAAGGAATCTTATAAACGACTACAGGAATAGATTTGTTATCAATTGACTGTTTTAAATTATTTAGTAGTGAGTTCAACTCAAGGTTTTTCTTCCAGGTACTTTCATATCACCCAATAAAACACTATTCTTATAAATCAATTTATAAACTGATACCTTAAATGGTAAAGAAAGAAACTGTATTCTTACCAACAATTAAATCTCTATTATTAAGAGACTTATAGATATTTTTATTTAACATTATATTTCTTATAAATTCACGATTATAATCTAAATCAATATCGTCAGAAGCAAATTGACTCCTCTGAATACAATTATTATTTCCAAAATAAATTAAGCCTTCTATTCCTATAACAACAATTTAATAAGGAATTTTTCTTATGAGTAAAAGGCTGGTAACTATCTGGCATTATCATAGTTCTTAAATTTTTTTGTTTAATAAAATGACTTCAAAATAAAACAATATCAACTCTATGAACACCTAAATATAGAAATTTTAATCTAACAAATTCAAATGTATCCTTCTCATTAGTAAATTTAATATTAGAATCAAATGCATTCAATCTATCAAAAATTATTCAATTTATCTTCCTGAATAGAAAACAAACATTCATCAGTATATCTAAACAAATAATTTGAAAGAAACAAAAATTGATTAATAACACTACTTTCTAAAAAAAACCAAGATAGACAAAGCATATGAATAACATAACCTATAACCAATCCTCTTTATTCTTATAAAATATATTATTACTCATAAAATACATACAATCCTTATTGCATTGCCAAACGTATACCATATAATACTAAATCATCCATGCACTTTACTACTGTTACACAATGCTTTATTTACCACCCTCTTTTACAGTTTACAGTTTTGATTACCCCAGCAATCTTCTTCAGAACTCATATCTCCTAACTTCAAGAGTTCTGAAGAAGATTGTTGGGGCAATTGAAATTGTAAACTGTAAAAGAGGGTGGTAAATAAAGCTCTTGAAGTTAGGATATATAAGAGTTCTGAAGAAGATTGCTGGGGTAATCAAAACTGTAAACTGTAAAAGAGGATGGTAAATAAAGCATTGTGTAACAGTAGTAAAGTGCCTGGATGATTTAGTATTATATGGTGTACATACAATCCTCTAATAACAATAGAAAATCATGAAAATCGTAATCAAACCTGCAGAAAAGTATTAATGTTTTTTTCATGTATCAAAGCATTAGCCAGGATGCGAACCTGCAAACCCTGGACAATTGCTTGTAAGGCAGCTGTGCTGATCTCTTTTAGAACAGAAAGAAACATATTAGTACTTTTAATCTTATCAACTGATTGATATATGTTTTCAATATCTAAGCTACCTACAATCATTTTCTAAAACAAATCCATTAATTTTATTAAATGCTTCAAAAAAAAAAAAAAAAAAAAGATACACAAAATTGACCTAAATTAATATAATGCTTAAAAAAACCATATAAGAAATTAGCAAACAGTTTACACTTTGTGGCTAATTGTTCTAAATCAAAATATATAAAATGTGTTAACACGCACAAGCACACAAAGCTAAAAACAACTAAAGAAAAGTATATATTATTTTATTTATATATATATATATATATTTAATCATATGGCTAAGCGCTTTCAAGGGTCAAAGCCCTCATATTCATAGCCGTTTTGTAAAAATATAAGAGATTGCTTAGGAGTGATGTAAATTTATGCAAATGAAATGATTATGCATTCCATTTCTTGGATATTTTGTAGCAAGAGTCTTTTCTATTTATGGCGTCACCATCTCTAGATAAAAAGTAAGCCTCTTTTATTTTCCTTTTGAGATCGTTTTGAAATTTTATCGACAGTCTCCCATGTAAAATCAAAATACACCTTAAAGGAAAAATATCATTATGAGATTTTAAATTAAAGAAAACCTTAGGAACCAAATAATCACTAGGATAACAACATAAATAAGTAGATCTATCAAAAACATTTTTATTTTACATAATGTTTATAATTTCAATTAACTTAGATTTTATTTTCTTACCAGGATCAGGAATTTAAAAGAGAATACTCCCTATTACTTAATTCTAAAGAAATTTTATTTTTAAAATCATTATTATTTAACAATGCAAAATGGCCTCATTCATCTTCCTTTTTTAATAGGCTAACATCATTGGCCTCCAGTTTTTTTAAGATCTATTTAATCCAGGGAAAAAACAAAATTTTCTCTTTCAAGTAATTGCCTATTCAAAATTACTTGTAGAGACATTTTATTATTATCTGAACTGCTTCTACAACTTTCAATAGCAGAAATAAAGTCAACTACCACATTCCTATTGCTAAAAGAAACTAGGGTTTTTATTTAAAATTGCTAAATCAAAACTATCGAAAACAAAATTATGCAAATTTAAAAAAGATGAAATATCAGGCCTTTTATTATATACTCCATACTTAAATTTCTTTTCCCAAACCTTTTTAACAACCAATTAAATTTATTAATATTTTTTTGTTATACATAAATTTACATTTTAATTTGAGCCATCCTAAGAAAGCATTCAAAATGCAATAATTAAAATTACTTCTAAAATCCAAATTCCTTCAAAATATTTTAAATCTATCAATTAAATTAGTTAATTTAACATATATTCACTTATAAATCTATTTAAAATCAATAACTTAAAATTTAAAGCAAAATCATATGTAGTAAAGAAAGCTAATTTTTTTAATCTAACCTAACACTTCAGGATTGAAAAATATTATAAAGATTACAATTCTTTAAAAAATTGACTTGAGCCTTTAAAGACTCTATTTTATTAGAAACATTAAGTAATCTTTTAATATCCCTAATTATATGTGTAATGATATGCTTTATAAGATTAAAGAGAGATGGATTATTGATTATGTTATTTCTGTTTTAATATGCTCTGTTTATATATATATTTAGAGAGTAGTGTTATTAATTTAATTTTTTATTTCTTTAAAATTATTTGTTAGGTATGTTGATGAATGTTTGTCGGTTATTCAGGAAGATAAATGGGAGGATTTCTTTATAGATTGAATGCTTTTAATTCTAATATTAAAATAGCTATTGAGGGGAAGGGAATTTTGAATTTATTAGGGTAAAATTTTTAGATTTAATGTTTATAGAGTTGATATTGTTTTACTTTTCAGTCATTTTAATAAACAAAAAAATTTAAGAACTATGATAAGGCCAGTTTATACATAAGAAAAATTCCTTATTAAATTGTTGTTATAGGAATAAAAGGTTTAATAATTTTGAAAATAATAATTATATTTAGAGGAGTCAATTTGCTTCTGAGTATATTGATTTAGGTTATAATCATGAATTTATTAAAAATATAATGTTTAATAAAATTATCTATGTCTCTTAATAATAAAGATTTAATAAAGATTTAATTGGTGGTGAGAGTACAGAGCTTAAGATATCAGTTTATAAATTGATTTATAAGAATAGTGTTTTATTGGTTGATATGAAAGTGCCTGGAAGAAAAATCTTGAGTTAAACTCATTACTAAGTAATTCAAAACAGTCAATTGATAGAAAATCTATTCGTGTAGTAGTTTATAAGATTCCTTGCAGTTGTTGTAAAATTTATATAGATCAAAGTAAATTAAGACTTAATAAAGAAATTAAAGTTCATAAGAGTAGAGTTAAAAATAGGTATCAAAACTGAGTTTTGTATATTCATGAACTAAATACAGGTCATAAAATATTATTTGACAATGCAGTGGTTATCTTTTATGAAAGAAGAATAAAAGAAATGCTGGTGATAAATTTTCTTGAATCAGAGGCTATCAATCTCATGAAGACATCATGTGATGAAGTTGGTTTTGAAGTGAATGATTGGAAGGGTATTTTGTTTTGTATGTTGTATATTTTTGTTCGATTTCACTTGAAAAGGTCTCTTTGTTAATAAATGAAACCATGGTTGTTAAAGAAGTTTAATAAAATTTTGTTGTTTTGGCTAGTATTGCAATGATATATGATTTTCTATTTTACAATTTATATTGTATGTGTATAGTAATATTGTAATTACAATGGCAACTATATATCATTATCATCATCATCAACCATTATTAATCATTGCAGGATGAAGGTCACTCCAAGTTTAATCCATCTTTTCCGATCTTTAGCTTCTCTTCTTCACATCACTCCTGCACACTTTCTTATTGCATCCATCCATCTCACGTGTGGTCTCTTTCTGGAGCAATTATATATACTGAGTATTTACAGCTCTGAGAAAGACCACTGTGCAATTATTAGCTGCACTGAAGAATTCAATAAAAATATTGCATTGTGTAGACATGTTAAATATTATTCCTATTTTTATTGGAAATAACATTATTCTTATGAATTGTTATGATATTTCAATTTTTTGGATTTTTTATAAATATATTGCTATATGATGGTGTGCTTTCTGCCCTGGGAAAAAAATTGTTAGCATTAAATCTGTATCAAAAATTTTATGATACTTTTGGGAAAATTATACAATAAATGTTTGACTGAATAGCAATTTGAGATTCTGTAAATATTAGTTAACATCTGTGTTAAAATATTAATTTTTATAGTTTTTTTAAAAGAAAAAGTTTATTCTATTGCTATATTGAATGTTACAAAAATGACATCAATTACATATTTGTTTGAAACAAAATAGATCCAACCTTCTCCCATGTTGCTCTTGTGATTAGTCTGTCCTTTTTTATGATTTTCTCCATAATGTTCTTAAATTTACTACCATGTGGGGCTCTCATCCCTTCAATCATTACTTTACATCTGAGGCACCACAGGGCATAATTCATGAAAATCTCCAGTCTTACATCTGTAAATAGACCCTGACCTATATAATCTTTAATTAATTTATTGTTTGCATTTATATTGCTGTAGGATTCATGAGTTATCGATCTGTAATTGGACATAGTGAGACATCAAAGAAAAATGTGATCAATTGATTCCTCCTCTCTCACACACATCTGGCACACAGGATTGATCTTCTTGAAATTTTCACTGCATGCCAAAAATGAGTTTGTAGGGAGGGAGTCCAGGTTGATTTTTATTAAGAAATCTTGAAATTTTGCCTCAATGAACCAGAATTTTGATTTCAAAATCAGTTGCTGATTGGTAATCCTGAAAGATCTTTTGTTTATGATAATTTTCCTCATGTATTATTTTATATGCATTCCAGTATTTAATTTTTGATATAATTGGATTTTCATTCAGATCAACAATTTTCCGAACATTATCAAATAACAAATTCCACCATCTATTATTAGTGGGCAGCAATCTATCCATTGCTGTAACAACTTTTTGATATGTTATAATTGAGTATTTATTTTGAAGCCAGAGCAGTAGGTTATAGTCTCTCTGGAATATCATGGTTTTGATACAATGGAGTGAAAGGTTATTGAGACTTCTAGGCATTTGGAGTTTTTGAAGGCTGATGGCAGCAAACTTTCATCCCCAGAATAGTTTTGCACACAGAGAGCTTATTTTTTTGATAAATTTTTTGGATGGGCAGATATACGATAGGAAATGGTTAATTTTCGGGAATATCAATGAATTTAAAAGTCAATATCAATGAATTTAAAACTCTTACCTTACCATGAAGTAAAACATATCTCTTAGAAAGGGAGGTTGTTGTATGGAAAATATCTGTTAACAGGGATTCTTCAATTTCTTTTTCATAACACTATTTAATTTTGAAAAATTAAAGCCTACGAATTTCTGTGGATCAACTGTAAAATTTGAAGTAATTTTCTTCCCAGTTAGCAAGCTCCAGGAGGCTGATTTTTCCTTATTGAATTTGTGTTTGTATTTGTCTGAGTACCAAGCTAGTATCTGCTCTAGTTTATTGATATATTTCTTGGAAGACAGACAGATGAATATGTTGTCCATGTAACAGATGTTTAATCTCCCTTCCCATCTTCCCATGGCAGGTACAAACATTCCTGGCAATAATCTCTCAATCTCCATCAATAGTGGGTTGATATAAGCTATAAAATATAGCATGGTAAGTGGAGATCCTTGAGAAATAGAGATGGATGGTTCAAATCCAGGTGCATTAAGCAAATTATAAAATTTTCTAAAAGAATGACAAGTTTCCATAAGAAATATTGGGATTTTATTGTATCAGTTATCAAAATTCTTAGTCTTGAGATTATATCACATTTTTAAGCAATTTATTACAAAATCTATATAATTACAGATTACTGACAATAACAGGCTTATGATTAGAATCAAAAGTGAGATCTTGATAGGTTTGCTATAATTATAGCTGAAAGCAATTAGAATTTGTATGAAAGTTTATCTATTTCCAAGGATTCTTAAAATAAATATATTCTCTTTCTTAGATAGGTTTGACAAATGGCTTACAGTTTAAATAATTTCTTCTAGTCATTTGTAATTCTAAAAATTTTATAACTCTAATTTGTTCTTTATAGATAATTCCATTTAAACTCTGAAAGGCTTAGTCTGCAGAAATTATGATATTGAAAGCCTACAGGAATTATTATATAAAAAAGTTTCACAGCAACGTATCAGCATGTTATTAATTAAATTGCTTAAATTTTTTAATTTATATAAAAGAGCTTCAATAATATTTTTAGGGTCACATATAAAAAAATTACCAATATATCGAGTATAAATTTAAATATTTTTAAAAGTTAAATGTACTTAAAACAAATACTTTATATTTAAGTAATCCAATAACTGCAAATTTGCACACTTACAAGGAGATCAATGAATCATACTTTGGCCATTTTGAAATATATATTATTAAAGAGTAACAACACATTTTAACGAATTCATAATATTTAGATACATTGCTTCGGGTTATGTTGGATTACTTCATTTTTTGAATTAATTGATAAAATTAAAAACATTTAATAATAACGACAATATAGCTTCATTAGATATTAGTGAACAAGATGGTCCTATAGATAGTCTAAAATATGTAAATATCACTGAGAATATTTTATATGAAATTTCTGTAAATTCATTTACAATAAAATTTATTTAAGTAATATATATTAAGGCTATAACCTTAAGACTATGCACCTAGATGCCACAGTAGGGACCTCTACAAGTCTTAACACAAGATTAATGACTTTAAAAGATTTGTAGAGGTCCCTACTATCGCATCTAGGCGCATAGTAATAAGGTTATAGCCTTAATATATATTACTTATGTAATCTGTAGATTCATGAAAATTTATAAATGACAATATTAGTGATACCTTTAATGACAAATACTACAAAATAGCCAAAGAATGACCCATGGGTGTTCATATGGTGGCATAAATTCGTGACTTTGTATTATCTAAATATGAAGATAATGTTTTAAGTACTGATAACTTTAAAAATATTAAAGTATATATTTTATATAATGTTATTATTTTGTTTGTGGATTTTAAAATACTGTGAAGATCTCTTATATAAATTAAACAATTTACAATGGACAATCAATAAACAACAAACAGAGTTATAACATTTTTAGATTTATAAATATTTAAAGTTCTTACTTATAGATCTGAGACTTGGACCTTAATAGAAGAGCAATACAGAGACTTCAAACCTCTCAAAGAAGTATGGAGAGATGCATGTTGGGAGTAACAAGAAGAGATCGAAAACCCAATGTATGGGTAAGAGAACAAACAGGTGTTACTGACCTCACTGAAAAAATTAAAAGACTGAAGTGGAGTTGGGCTGGACATATTGCTAGAAGAGATGATAATAGATAGACAATTGAAATTTTGAACTGGATTCCAAAAGATTGTAAAAGACCCAGAAAGACACCACATGTGAGATGGATGGATGAAATAAGAACGTGTGCAGGGGTGATGTGGGGAAGAGAAGCTAAAGTTAGGAAAAGATGGATTGAACTTGGAGAGACCTTCATCCTGCAGTGGATTGATAATGGTTGATGATGATGATGAAAGCAAATGAATGTTTACACTATAAGTTATTAGTTAAATCCCTGTTTCCAAAAAGAATATATTTATTTTTATCAACGTATACCTATTATAATTGATTTTAAGACTTTTTTAAATATCTTAATAAAAGCTATTTATTTATAAAAAATAGCACGTTTTTTTTGTTTTAAAAAAAGAATTGTTTCTCAAATATTTATAAATGTACGGTATGATCGAAGACAAATTTTATATATTAAATATATTTAAAAATGAGTGTTATAACATCAATAAAAGTAAAAATAATATAAAATGGATGTCCATGCCCTTTCTAAATAATTTTGTAATTTAAATTTATTTAAAAATTACTCGATGAGAAATACAATATTTTATTTTATGATCCTCCAAATGTGACCAAATTAATTAATAATTCTAAAAATTGTAATTCTAAAAAACAAACAAGTACTATTATTCACCAAGTTATAAATGGATTCAAAAAGTCATATATTGGTGAATAAAAATGTACTTCAGAAAAATATTGAAAAATTACCAGATACTTTATAACCATAAAAAATACTACAGATAATAAGGATAATACTTCATCAGTGTTCTTTGACCATAAAAAATCTTGTAACTTTAAATTTACCTTCAATTCAAATTACCCAAGAATATTGCATGAAGAAAGATTTTATAGTTAGAGAATAATTAAAGAAGTAATTTTAAAAAATTAATTTAAAGATTTTATATGTAGACAATTCACTAATATTGATCACAGTTTCTGAAAAATCATGTGGCATCTACTTTTGAGTGTTTAGTTGTTTACAATTATAGTTTAAGTTATCTGAAGTACTTTTGTATGAGTTATATATTATTATTGTTTATTTTGTTACTTCCATTATAATTTAAAACTATTGTATATAAAAACATATGACCAATGGAATTTAGTTGACTTTTTATTAATTATTGCCTCTTAAAAGATAATATAAAAAATTCTCAAGTTAAATTAACATTATTATATATTTATGTTAAATATGTGGTGTCCAATTGATTATTTACACAGACACATATATATAAGACATATTTTGCAGGTTCATCGGTGTTAAAAAATTTAAATATTGATATACCGATTTTTTGACTTGATCACACAAGTCATTCACTGGGTGACAACCCGCAAAATATGTCTTTTATATATTCAACCCGTGAAAATCTTCGTATTAATATATATATAACTTGTTTAAATATATACGAGTAATATAATTAATCATATAAATAAATAATAAAATATTTCATTTTAAGTTTAATTGAAAATATGATATATATATATATGAGTACTAAATTATCCAGTTGATCTAGCATTAATCAATTAATATTTAATTTAAAGAATATAACAGATCACATGAGTTTATAGTATCTCTTATTTACATTTTAGTTACTACAGAAAGTAGATTTTTTAGGGTTAAATCTACACTTTTTAAAAAATCTTTTTCAGTAAAATTTAATTTCCAAAATATAACAATTGCTTAAAAAGTGATAAGATAAATAATATAGTGGGCAATTTTATTTTTAAAAAAATAAGCTTAATGTTAGAATAGTATTAGGTTGTAATTTTCCTCCACATTATTTATTTATTTTCTTAGGCACAGTTCTTAAGATACTGGCCTTAAAAGTTTATTTTATATAAAAGTGATGAAATAAATATTTTAAAGCTTACATATGTATAAGAGAATCATATTCCAAAATCTATTTTTAATTAGTATTATTGAATACTCATGTGAATTATCAATGATCTGGTCCGCATCTAAATCCTGATGTTTAATAGTATTTACAAACGTACATTTCATCACTTTTTAGTTCACCAAAACTAAGTAGATAAGATAATTGAAGATAATCAATTCTTTTATTAATTTATATATATTAATACTACTATGAAGCGATGTCTTTATTTCTTCAAAATAATATATGTAAACTTATAAATAAATATCAGAAAATGCAGTAAGTAAAATTTGTTAAAAAGACTTCACTTAGGAGCACTTTCAACTATCCTTGTAGTCTTTGTCAACTAATACTTTGAAAGGTCAACTTTCCCATAATTCCTTTATCTTAACGTTTGCTGCCTGCGTATTGATTAAGTCTCGCTTGTATTTATATATTAACATAGCTTCATTGACTTTTCTTTTATTATTATTTCTTTCAGTTTGCAATATTTTTACATTATTATAATTGAAATCAAAACCATATATACATGATTTATTATGGTCATAAAAAACAGAAGCTGATAAATTATCATTATCTTTAGAATTTTGTTTCATATTTTGAACTCTTTTTAATAACAACAAATGCTCTTTTGTTCTTTTCTCCAATGTGCATCTCAACTTGCCTATATATACACTACCACACCTACACATCCATTTATAAATGATACAATTTTTATTTGTAAATAAGGTTTTATCTTTAGTTATTTATTAATTTATTTAATGCAAATGGTGCATAAAATGCAATGTTACATATACCTTTATAAATTTTCTTTATGAAACGTGCCTGTTGATTCAAAATATATGGTATTTAAATCCAAATTTTATTATCAAAAGAATTAACATCATTATTAATCTTATTTTTATTTTTGTATTTATATTTCAAATAAAAAATTTTAATAGTATAATAAATATGGTCATAATTATGTCCAACATTTAACAATTCATTAGAATACATTTCAACATTTTTGCCTTTATCCAATGAATATTTACAAAGATGATCATTTCTAAACAAGAAGGACTTCAAACCTGCCATTTTGTGTGACCTTGGTATTCTTGATTTATATGGAATGTAGCCTTTTTTTGTTGTTGGTTTAATAGTCATATAGTAATCCAGTTTATCTCTGTTTTTAGTTATCTTAAGATTTAGAAATTGAACACACATTAAATTTTCATCTGTTTTAATCCATTTTAAGCTTTTATATTATTTAATTCATCAATCAAATCTTTAATAGTATTTGATTTTCCACATACAACAACATCATCAACATATCAATAGTATAAAGTAATATTTTATAGCTTTTTTGTTTTATCATATTTTCAATTAAACTTAAAATGAAATATTTTATTATTTATTTATATGATTAATTATATTACTCATATATATTTAATTTTTTATAAAAGCATTATGAGGAATTGCATGCTTTTCACATTACTAGCAAAAAGAAAATATATCTTTAAGTTTTTTTTAACCCACAATGGCTACATGATAATTTTGTAATGCAGTAAAATGATTCCACTTCATTAAAAAAGTATTATTTTATGGTATAATTTCAAATTGGCATTTAAAAAAAAGTAAAACAAATTAAAATAATGTTTAAATGATTTAAGTTTTATTTTGTCATGTATATTATTGTTACTGACATTATTTGTAGCTCCAAACCTTCCTAATGCTCCTAAATTATGGATATAAAGTCCATTTGCTAATGCATTTAAAAATTCATGTATTGCAATTTTTTGACTGCTTAAATTTTTATATAAAATGAATGAGTTAACAACTGAAATATTTAACATTCTGAAGAAACTTGCCATTATTCTCCTGCTAAAGCATGTATATGAAAATTTTATGCAATAATATCATTACAAAAAGCAATAATTGGAGACAATTGAATTGTCACTTTTAGAAAAATTACAATCAAATATTATAATAAAATAAATTTGGTTTTTATTATTCTAAGAATCTCTTACAAAAAATACATTTATATTAGAAAAAACCCCATAGATTAGCAAAAACTAAATGATCAGAATTGCTTATATTTTGACTACAAGTAGCAAGTTGTCTAGTGGTATAAAGTTTAGGCTAAACAAGGTAAATTAATACTCTATAAATTTTACAAGCACAGTGTTTAAATTGTAACTATATAGAAGGTAAACAAACCTCCACACCAATGTCTTTTAAACAAGATGATAAAACTGTAAGAATACTCTCACTCAGCATCGCTCTGTTTAAACAGCATTGGTGTGGAGGTTTTTTACCTTCTATATAGTTACAATCTGATTTTTTAGAATAAAAATAGAAACATATTTTAGGAATCTGCTGAGATGGATACCAGTTTATTTTAATAAATAAATTTGAAATTAGGGCATTTGAAAATTGATAGTGGTATAATTTATTGCATGTGGCTATTGAGAGTTAAAATATTATATTAAGATACTATTCTTTTTGTAAATGACTTACAAAATAAAAGTGATAAATATTTGAATGTAAAATGTAAAATTGAAATGGTTTGATTAAGTCAAATAATTTTTTTACTTTGGGGAAATATATATATATATATTCTAGAACATGTGCATGTGCGGCACAACTGTTCCCAAAAGCTATAAAGTGTTATTACAAAGCTGAGCACTTTCAAAAGATCTTGCCTTCATAATCATAGCTTGCTAATATGTTTAATGATATGCAAATATGCTAATTCCATTTCTTCGATAAAGCATAGCATGTGTCCTTTCTGTTTATGGCATCTTTGTCTCGTGAGATGAAGAAGGCCTCTTTGATTTTTCTTTTAAGGTCATGTTTCTCTCTACACCCAATTGTGGGATTGTCTGGAATACACTTGTGGTGATTTGTGCTCTGGTTCTGAAAGAAAACTGAACAGCATCAGCTGGGAAATGAACCCGATAACCTGGGACAGCTGCTTGTAAAGCAACTGTCACTGATCTCTTGACCACCAATGCTATTGTGTGAATATTTATGTTGTGCTAATCATGTATTAGCAAGCTATGATTATGAAGGCAAGATCCTTTGAAAGCACTCAGCTCGTTTGTTTTTATTTATCTATTTTATAATAACAATTTATAGCTTATGGGAACAGTTGCACCACACATGCACACATGCTAAAATGGTTTGAGTAAATGAATACCAAAGTTGAAAAAATTATGAAATAAAATAAAATCTACATATTTTGTATTAAATAAATATTAAAATAAAAATTATTAAATGAAAATGGAAATTTTAAAATTAATACAATTTTTAATGGCCTTGACTTTATATTATTATATAGTATTTCATAATAATATTATTTGAATATTGAAAAATGGTTGGATAAAAGATTAATGGAAGTTATATCTCTTTAATATATTCTAATAAGAATAATTATTAATAATTTAACAACAATTACCAATACTATTTTATTATAAAAAACAATATAGTTCTACAATATATAACAATATGTAAATAAAAGATAAGTAAAAGTCTCTAAACAGCGCACTGCAAGGTAAAGGTCTATCCAACAACTTTTCATAAGAAGCAATGGAAAAAAGGCAGTATTCACCATATTTGCTAATTGCTTGGGGTAATGGATTTGAATTGTCTTTTATTTTTGTTTTATCCTCTATTTTAGAATATTTAGATGTCCACTGATTAATATTAAAGGATTTTTTGTTAATACTAAGATTTCTATCTGGAGAAAAAGGTTGCTCACATTTCATAAAAAAACTTGATGGTATTAACAGATTATGATGAATTAAGTAGTAATAAACACAGACAAAATTTATTGTATATACTTATTTAAAAAATATAATGTGGAATAAGAGAAATATTGATTAAATAATAATTTTGATATTTTTAAAGTTTAGTGCAAATAAATTTTATGCGATCCTTCAGATTTTAACAAATTTGTAAAATATTCCTATGTAGCAAAGAAAGAGCAGTATTTTTGGAAAAATAAAGTATTTTTAATAGAATTTTCTTAACTAATTAGTTTTAATTAATGTAAATTGAAAAAAAGCAGGATGAAATAATTAAATTATTACCTTGGTTTTTATTAATCAAGATATGAAAACAACTTATTACAATTCCATTGTTTTCAAATTCTACTATATATAATAATGGTTTCAAATTACAGTATGAAAACAACTTATTACAATTCCATTGTTTTCAAATTCTACTATATATAATAATGGTTTCAAATTACAGATTAGTTATTAAGTTACAAATAATGCAGATGTAGAAAAAGAGAGAGAGTGCAAACCAGATTCAAGGAAAGAACAGTATCTGCTGGTCTTCATGTTGATCAAGTTTGAACTCCCACAAAAGTACAGGATCTCTTTTCTGTTGTGATTCAAAGATTATATGTGTATATTAGATCCCACACATCACTGGAGAATTTTGGAATCTGAATAAAATAGAGGATTATCAGAATTATTGGAACTATCTACATCCTAGTCATCACAATAAAAAGCTAGCCTACTGATCTAGAGATATAATACTATATGTTATCCATGTGCTGCTTTTTATATATGCATGGAGGCATAAATGCAAGAAATTACTGCTGATAATTCCAATGAATTGTATAATGTAAACAAACTCTCAAAAGCCATATGATACCACCCATCTCTTAGTTTTTGTTGTTTTTTATGCTTAGTTAATTTATTTAATTTTATATTGAGGGGGTAAATTCAAAATGAAAGAGACAGTGAATATTGACTCTGACGTTTATGTAAACAAATACATTTGTTTGGAGGTCTTGGTAAAGCTCCATCTATTGATCATTAATACAAGCAATAGCAGGTTTTTACGTATATAAAACTTGTTTTGTTTTTCATATATATATATATATGATCAATAGATGGTGTTTTTCCAAAAACACCAACCAAGCGTACGTTTGTTTACATAAACATAAACGACAAAAGAGTCAGAATTAACTATCTCTTTCATTTTGTCCACCCTCAGATCAGCTGATTTCAAGCTAATTTGCTGTCATCAGTGAAGGATAGAGCCAGAAACTAGATCTAAACACTGATTCCAAGTGTTTATGCAAAAAGTTTCTATCAGTTTGCAAGCATATGGGTCTGACCTCAGTTCAGTTTCACCACATAATCAAAGCCTCTGCAATATGTATCATTGCAAAAAACTTTAAAGGTACATTTATGAAAAACAAAAACAAGTTTTAATCATGTTAAACTTGCTGTCGCTAACAAGCTAGATAGCTATATGGGCCACCCATATAGCTATCTAGCTTGTTAGGCTGAGTTTGAAGACTTTCCCGGTCTGAAAAATTTCATGCTTGCAAACTGATAGAAACTTTTTGCATAAAGTGGAGTCAGTGTTTAGATCTAGTTTCTAGCCCTATCCTTCACTGATGATAGCAAATTAGCTTGAAATCAGTTGATCTGAGGGTGGGCAAAATGAAAAAGAGATAGTTAATTCTGACTCTTTTGTCATTTATGTAAACAAAAGTATGCTTGTTCGGTGTTTTTGGTAAAACACCATCTATTGATCATAAATAAAAGCAACAGCAAGTTTAACGTGATTAAAACTTGTTTTATATATATATGGAATAAATGATAAAAATTACCATTTATTCAGAGGATTAAAGCCAATCTTTTAGTTTTAACAACCTCTTAATATAAAATGAAAACTCAGTTTAATATTTTGCTACCTGTGCATGAAATCTACTTCACGAACAAATGTACGCAGCACAAATGAAAGAAATTGGTTGGAGAGTAAAGATATATATGGAAAATAAATTTTACCATTTAATGAAAATATCTTTCCATTTACAGACCAAAAAAAACTATTATACCTTGTCTGCACTGATTTAAGAGCAAAAAACTTTTGAATAAAATTAAAACAATTAACCATGGAAATAAATCTGAAAAGCTTTCATAAGTTAAAAGACAAAAGTTAAAACAAAAGAACTTCTTAATAAAATAAAATAGCTGACTAAGGAATGAACTAACAAATAGAAATGTATTTTGAACTCTTACTTAGAGTTTGTTAATGAATAAATCTGGGTTTTATTTTTTATTCTAAAAATATTTTGTTTACAATTTAAGAGTTGTCAGAAAATAATAACAACTGCATTTTTAGATAAAATAATTAAAATAGATAACTGAGATTTTACTTTTATATTACAATATAGCATATGTTTAACAGTAAATCATTTATATTTGGTTAAAATAAAATATTTATCGATTTACTGATGATTGGAATATTTTGTTTTACCATGTATGCATGTAACTGTGCATATATATGTCATTTTTATAGTTGAATATTTATAAATATAGTATTCAGATATATTTTAAAAAATTTATCCACTTAGGAGTGCTTTGACTATCCTCATAGTCTTTCTAACTAACACTTTGAAAGGCTAACCTTCCCACAATTCCAAGATCTTAATGTTTGCTGCCTGCCTGTTAATTAAATCATGTTTGTATTTGTATATTAGCATAGTTTCTTTTATTTTTCTTTTGTTGTTATTTTTTTTAATTTGCAATATTTTTAACATTGTTGTAATTGAAGTTAAAACCATAAATGCAAAACAAACTTTATGGTTAAAGATTACATAGAAGTTTCCAGCTCTAATTACCCAAAGTGATTGCAAAACATTTACTGTACAAAAACAAAACAATTATTAATCTTGTTTACATAAGGACACATTCCAGACAACAATTATGTCCCCAAAAGGGTTACTATAATCTTGCCCAATGTGTATCTGAACATGGGTTTACATGGCCCAACCTTTGAGAAGTTATTCATAGCCCAATGATCCCACTGTCGGGGCCCTGAGGTAAAGACTCAAGCTTCAGATGAATAGGTGGACATGTCCAGCATTGCACCAACCACCACAACAGGCAACTAGGTCCAAGGTCCAAGTCCACAGGACAACAAACCCTCAACCCATAGCTGAGCCATGCAAAGACCATTCTAGATACCTTTGTCTCCCAATTTAACAGTCCAAATGTGCAGAAACCAAATTCAGTCTATCTGTGCAAAATTGAAAAGCCAACTCAGGAAAGCATAACAAATAACAAGCACAAATCTGCACTGCCCAAAAGCAACCCATCAAAGAGGGTCACAGGAGCCCATCAGAAAGGAAAATGGTGCAGAAAATTTGACTGGGTATCCTCCCAGCAGATTTTTAGGCTGTGACAATTGTCAACAGCTTGCACCATAGATCAGACCCCCAGCAACTGCTCCAACCTCCCTGAGGAAGAAGTGAGGACTGCAGACCAGTGCCCACAAAATATTATAACAAAACTCCATCCATGTTGTACAAAGCAGACCAACCACCTTACAAATGCTCTAAGTCTAAAGTTAACACTGACCTAACAAATAATTCATCGGAGGTGTAGTAGCCCCTCAGGGTGATGTCCAAGTGAAGGTAGTGACTTTCATCTGCCTGCCAGGTATTTCCAGGTTAGACAATGATTGCTGACCATCTCCACTAATGAATAAAGCCCATCATGACTATCTTCACCACACCCAAAAAAGAGGGAGTGCAAACTCATGCCCATCACTACAACCTTTGAATCATTGTAGTCTTAAAATCAAGCCAGATTTACATGCACGCCATGAGAACAAATCATTTGTTCATATCATCTTGCACACTGAGGTCAATGGAGCTGAAAATTTGCTTTTAATCATTATCAACCTCCAGTGTCTGCAAATGTTCACAATATCTGTTCCACACACCAACTATAAAAGTCCTTCAGGATTCACAATGATCATTATTTGTTGTTACTAATTGAATTCTGCTTCCTTTGATTGAATTTTAGGTCTTGCTTAGTAATCAAGGATTCAGTTGTATAATCTGAAAGTTTGTTGCTAAACTTTGGAATGTTTTCAATAATTATTGCTTGATGATGATGAATAATTTGCAGCTTCAATATCTCTGTTTCGGTCTAAAACATCATTTGTACTAATTATGTCTTTAAATCATTAATTTTTTACTCATGACTGGAAGGGGCTAATAACTTCAGTTCTGATCATCTGAGATACCTGATTTTTGTGCAGGAAGATAGCTTAAGACAATCTATAATGTTCAATTCTAAAATTGTGATCGAATTAAAATTTAAAATAATTTTCCAACCTGCACTGTTTAGCCACATTTGGCAACTTCCCATTTGACACCACGATATCATAACTTTTTTCCTATGAACAATTTAACACTGGGATTTTTTTCCTTAGTTTTATGATTAATTTTTGTATCTATAGTAATCCCTAGGTCATTTTCTGCCTTCCCTGACAGGTTTGCAGTCATAAAAACTTGTTCCACACTTCTAATATCTGATGCAATGATGAAATTCTTAACACCATCTTTGGTAACATTTTATTTTCCATGTTTTCTGTGAGCTTTGATGTCCAGATGATTTCTCTGTTTATTCTAACAAAAAAATGGATTTCTAGTACCTCTATTATTTTTAAAATTATTTTGTTTGATTTAAAATTATTTCCCAAGGTTTTATGTTATTCTAATGATTCCTAGAATTATTTAACCTAGCTTTTGCCTATTTCTAATGGCAGCCATTTGCATTAATGGATCAATAGATACTCTCAATTATTCTTGACTAAAAATTGTTCCAAAATTTTTTATAATGATGAAAAAACAATAAAACAGGTATTCACCTACATTTTGGTAAACATTTCATCTATGAATCCTAAATTGAACTATGACTTTGGTGAATAAAACAGGGAACCTATAACAGTGAAAACTGGAGTCCCAGGCTCCCTCTAGTGGACTCTAAATACATGAATTATTATGGTCATGAAAAATGGATGCTGAAACATTGTTATTTACTTTGAAATTTTGATTCATTTTCTGAATTCTTGTTAACAACAGCAAGTGGTCTTTAGTTCTTTTTTCAACATACATTTCAATTTACCTATATATCCATACCACACCTACATATCCATATGATACAATTTTTATTTATAAATGACGTTTTATATTTATAATTATTTATTAATTTGTTTTAATGTAGGAAGTGTGTAAAATGCAATATCACATATATCTTTATAAATCTTCCTTATAAAATGTACTTGATTATTCAAAATATATGATATTGATATCCATATTTTTTTATTAGCAGGAGGATCAATATTATTATTAAAATTTTTATTCTTATATATCATATTAAAATCTCTAATAACATTATTATATATATATGATTATAATTGTAATTAAAACAGGCAAAACTCTCTATACATATTGCCATTCAGTTATAAGCAATCATAAGAAATGGTGATCATGTGATGTTTATTATAATTATAACCAACATTTAACAATTCATTCGAATGTATTTCAATATTTTTGCCATTATCTGATGAATATTTACAAAGACTATTATTTCTAAATAAGAAAGACTTCAAACCTGCCATTTTATGTGATATTGACAATCTTGATTTATATGGAATATAACTTCTTTTTACTATTGGTTTAATGGTCATACAGTAATCCAGCATACATTGATTTCTAGTTATTTTAAGATCAGAAAACTGAACACACATTAAATTTTTATCTAACCATTTTAAGCCATTTAAATTATTTAATTCTTTGAACAACTCTTTAATTGTATTTGAACTGCCACACACAAAAACATCATCAACATATTGATAATATACCATAATATTTTTTTTGATAATGCTCCTTTTTTAGAATATTTTCTTTAAAGATCATGGAATTTTGGGAAGGTTAGCCTTTCAAAGTGTTGGTTGACAAAGACTATGAGGATAGTTGAAAGCGCTCCTAAGTGGATGAAATTTGTAAAATATATCTGATTACTATATTTATAAATATTAAATTATATAATTACACACACACACACACACACACACACATATATATATATAGAAAGAGAGAGAGAATATAAGGGATTTGAATGCAGACTTTCAAGCTCTCTACAGCTATCCATTTATCTTATACAACCAATACACATGATCACATACATATGAAAAAGATAAATGATCTCCAATTTACATATTTCATGTTAAATCAGCACACAGCTGTTGATCCAGAACATTATTCCCCATACGTATATACAATCAATGCTCAGTTTATATTGAGATAACAAGTCATAGTTTGGAAAAGCTTCAATCTTATCCACTCTCCAACTCTTCAGCTATCCATATTAATGAAAAATATGAAGATGGGATACTCAAAACCCTTGTTGATGCAAATATTATCATCACACCCATGTTGACTATATGTCAATCTGACTCCTCACACATAGAATCTTATTGTGTCCAATTTAATTATACAGAAGAGGGATGAGCAGAATACAGGCTGAATATATATTTATATATTTTCTTTACTAACAATGTAATTATAAAGGTCTTGAACCCAAATGTTCAAGCTCCCTACAACTATACAATCCACCTTAAACAAGCTATAGAGTGGAGAATAGTGAAACTTGTCTATTGGAGTTTGAAGTTTGCTATCCTAATCTAAACTGAGCACTGATTGTATATATGTGTGGGATATAGGGATATGGATTCACTGATGAGTGCTGGTCCAGCATGAAATACATATATTGGAAGTTATTTATCTTTTTCACATGTATGTGGTCATGTGTATCAGTTGTATAAGATGGATTATATAGCTGTAGGAGCTTGAATCTGAATTTATACCCCTTGTAATTACATATAGTATTGAAAATATAAATGTATTTAAATATTATATACACATATCATTAAAATCACTCAACACTTAGACAATCCCAATATCTATAACAATCGACAATCTCAAACTGTTGTCAAGAACCTCATTTTAGCAACAAAGATGGAATTCCATCTTTATTTATGGTTCAATATACTTATATAGATGCTAAATATAGCAACTTGATTATTACTGATACAACTTCTTAAACAAATAAATATGATTTGCTTTGAATTCAGACTAATAAATAGTCAATTATAGCATTACAAACTGCAATTATAATTTTTAAATTGCATCCAAAGTAGTACTTATATAATAAGTATAATAATGTTCAAGGCTAAATGAGTTTATAAGTAATAATTAAAACCAGTCAACACTTAGACAATCCCAATATCAATAACAATCAACAATCTCAAACTGTTGTCATGGCAACCTCCTTTTAATAACATAGACACATACAATGTGTGCATGAACTTTCAAATAGTTTTCTGTAGAATTATTTGGATAATATTAAGTCATATAGCACTTTTAAAGTTCACATACTTCACTTTACTTTATAGATTTGATAATTAATTTATTGATGGTGAGGACTCTCGTAATACTTAATGACCCAGGGTAATGCTGATGAATGTCGCGGATATTGTAGATATTTTAAAGTTTTAAATATGTGTGTGCTGATGAAATTTTGAAAATTGATTTTATATTATGCTGTAAATTTGACATTGGCTACATAATGATTGACCTAAGATTTTGTATTTGGCCACTTTTAAATACAGTCACAAGGGTTTACTAGTGTCTTGACTTTCAATGATTAATGCTAGTGGTATTATATTATCATTTTTATTATTATTTACTTGTGATGCTAATTCTTTGCTCACTTTGTATTTATTAATGACTATTCAGTGCTTGGATGATGATGATTTCAATCACCTCTGCTCCATTTAATGTACATAAGATTACAATAAGATTACAATATGTAATTCTTGATGTAATTTAGAAGGGATTTGAACTGAGATTTTCAAGATTCCTACAGCTATCCACTCCATCATATACAACCAATACACATGACAACAGATGTAAGAAGCTTTAAAGTCTAAGTTTAAATCCTTTCTAAATTACATTAAATTCAGTATAGATAATTCCTTCTAAATTACAATAAGTTTAGTATAGACCACAATATCATCATCAAACATTATCAATCTGCTGCAGGATGAAGGTCTCTCCAAGTTCAATCCATCTTCTCTGATTTTTAGCTTCTCTTCTCCACATCACCCCTGCACACTTTCTAATTTCAACCATCCATCTCACATGTGGTCTCTTTCTGGGTTTTTTAAATCGCTTGGAATCCAGTTTAAGATTTTAATTATCCATCTATTATCAATATACTTGTATTTAAATTATTAGAATCATATCTATATAACTGTTCAAGGAAATTAATTTAAGTTCCAAAGAGTGAGGTGATTTGAATTTCAGGTTTTTAGCTTAGCTAATGAAATAAAATTAAGGATTGTTACCAAACGTATTACTATTTATTTTAAAATCCAAGCCTCATTAATAAAGGCTATAGCTAATAACTGATCTGAAATAGGGACTTAAATGCATACCATCTGGCAATCACTGACTACTCAAGATTATTATAGATGGAACTATATTTAAAAGATGCTCTTGTTTTATTAATATTTGATGATTAGTTTAGTCGATTATGGACCGTATACTTTTAAAAAAATTATAATATATATAAAAATATATATATATAAACGTTAAACTTTTATATTTTAGTAGACTAGAAACAATAGATAAACCGTTTTTTCTTAGTGGTCGATAACATTTTTTTTCCCTAAAAGAAAAATCTTATAAGAAAATGAACCTAAACTGCTAAAAGAAACAAAAAACCCTGAAGGAATTTTTGAGAAGCATTCAAAGGAATATTGTCTACATCATTTTTTTTATAATATATATATATATATTGTTTTGCTTCAGTCTTGTTAGGATATATTTTATATGTATCCATTTATTTATATATTGATATATTTCTATTCATCTGCTTATCGATCATTTATTTTCTATTTAGTCAACTACCAACCCCACATACCTACTTAA
Organism: Epiperipatus broadwayi; assembly: GCA_028023455.1. Taxonomy (NCBI): domain Eukaryota; kingdom Metazoa; phylum Onychophora; class Udeonychophora; order Euonychophora; family Peripatidae; genus Epiperipatus; species Epiperipatus broadwayi. The sequence continues at coordinate 2,377,257 of JAQFVV010000181.1, read as the reverse complement.
CTAAGTATCTTCCTTCTACTTACTTACCTACCTGCCTACTTATCTATCCATTACAAGCATTCATTCATCTATCAAATTATCAATCTACCTATTTATATCAATCTATATTTATTTGTAATTCACAGAAGTAATTATCTCCAACTGAGTTATGTGATGTCAAAAACAACGTTCTCTCTTTTATTGTTTTTGACATCACATAACTCAGTGGGAAGTGACTATTTCCGTTTATATATATATGTGTGTGTGTGTATGTGCTCTCGAGAGGAAGGAGTTCATCAATTTATCTATCCATTATCTTGTCATTAATCATTTATCTATTATTCATCAAAAACAATTTTATAATTATATATATCATCAATTAACCCAATCATTCTATCTATTTATCAATCTATGCATCCAACAATCTATTTATCTATCTATATTTATAAATAATAAATATCCATTATTTAATTATTTACTTATCTATCAATAACTTTATCTATCTAACTGATCATATATCTAGCTCTCTATTCATCTATATAATATCCATCAATTTTTCTACCAATTTACATATTTATTATCCATTCATTGAGATAGATAGATAGATAGATAGATAGATAGATAGATAGATAGATAGATAGATAGATAGATAGATAGATAGATAGATAGATAGATAGATAGATAGATAGATAGATAGATAGATAGATAGATAGATAGATAGATAGATAGATAGATAGATAAATAGATAGATAGATAGATAGAAAAATCAATCATAAAATAGGTTTATGTAAAAATAGACAGATAGATATAAATAATTTGACTAACTGCTTGTCTATTTATCTGACAATCACTATACCATATATTCATGACGAAAATTTTTTATTTGTCACTTTTTCCCAAATCTTATATTTCTGTTTTTTAAATTTGCATATTTTTTTAATGTTAGATTGATTCATTTGCCAAATGACAAAAAATCATTACTTTTGAGATTTTTTTTTCTTGAAGACTAAACTAGAGAAATTGTTTTTATATTTAGATATATTTAAAATTCCCATTTCTCTACATGTTTTTTTAATAATATGAATAAAAACATTTGAAAAAAAAAAACCAAATGACTCTCAAGATAATTTTAAGCTGATGTATTTATCACAAGATCACCATTTCTTATGCTTGCTCATAACTGTTATTAAAACAGGCAAAACTCTCCATAATTAGTGTCACTTAGTTCAAGCCAGAGCAATCAATGGATGTCCAGTGCTCTCAGATCTAAGACTCCTCACTGACGAAGGCAACAAGCCAGAAACTAGTCTGGGGATATTGGATAAGTAGGCACGAGATAGGGATTTTATGCACAAGCCTTCTGGCAGCCATTGATTACTCTGGCTTGCACTGAGTAACACTAATGTATGGAGAGTTTTGCCTGTTTTAATAACATGTATTTATCTGAGTGGACAGAATCAAATTATAATAATTTTAATTTTTGATTAACATATTACATTCAATCATTATTTTATTTTTTTAACTCGTTAGTTTTTAATTTTATCTACTGTAACCGGCTGGCTGGTTTGGTGATTCGACAACCCGGCACAAGAGATCGAGGGCTCCGAAATAAACCTGACATAGCGTAAAGTTTTATTTGTTTACTCATATCGATAGTTATTAGCTATCCACACAAGGGGGCGCCAGATACGATTATTTAATTGGATTTTAATTACTCGCATCACCTTACGTCATGTCAAAACGACTTCGGAGTCAAATCCCGCCCACTAGCTCAAACTCCCAGCATAGACCAATAGATAACTCAAGGCCGCAATATAGTTATTTCGAGGACGACTCCTCCCGGAAAAGACGCACCGTCCGCTAATGAAGAATCAGCTTGGTTTTCTAATTAGTCGATCACCGCATGAGATTCATTTATTGGTTGTCACTGACGAATGCGGTGGTTCGTTTACGCCCCGAACACTAGGCTTACAAGTTCATCCCCCCGACATATCGTATATAACATAATTATTTGACGTTTACTTCGATTGATTATAGACCCGCCCGCTCTTAAATCTATCTTAACTAAGGTTAAATAAGAAACATCGTGACTTACGGCACGATGTTGACATAATTCATAAAGAAACAAATTGAAATGAAATTTAAACTTAACTAAACATATTTCAACGGTGAATTATTAAAGATTAAATAAACTACGATTTTAAGTGTATGAAAAGATTTGAGAAATGCTCGACTTGGTTAAATATTGAATAAATTTATTAAATGTGAAAAGAAACATTATTAATTTGGTTTATTGCACACGCGCACATACATTCACGCTCACAGAGAATCATAATTAAACATAGCACAATGTGAATATCGGAATAAAGTTCCTTTCTATTTGAGAAAATATATTATTTTTCCTTAGATTCACTAAAGTTCAAAGTTCATGTTTACAAAGTTCTATGACTAAGATAAGTTATGATGACGAGGAAAGTTTAAGATTTGTTTACTTAGGTTGGTTAATTACGAGATTTCCTTACGAGTTTATAAAGTGAGTGAGTGAACATAATATAAAACATATTTACCTAGGATTTGATTTGGTTTCCGTGGCTGGAGTGGTCCGCTTGCTTATAACGAGTATTGGATGGTCTGGACGAGTTTGGGTATCTCTTGGAACATGATTTTTTGTTATCGGGAGCATTAACTTCACACGACGATGTTATTGTAATTTCATAGCTTCGGAGATAATTAGTAGCGGAGCGCCGATCAGTCACTGAAGGGTTTATTAGCCCCTCATGACAGTCGACGCTCTTAATATTAATTTCGTAGTGATCATCTTGAATGCGGAAGAATAATATACGTTATTTCAGAACAACTATCTTGATAAAATAAAAAGCATAAGCATTGGGATAAAAATAAGCATGGGGTGGTTCAGAATAAAAAGAACAGCTCAAAGTTTGAACTACAATAATAATAAACAGATTGGATTTTTTTTTGAATAGTTTTTAACTGATATTTATACCGGGTGATCCTTATCGGAGGATCCAATCTACCCCCAGAGTTCCGTGTTCCTGGAGCTGCCGTTCAGGTCCGTGTTTGAGGTAACTGTTCCTCAATCCTTGTGCTAAAGGCAATATTTATTTCGAGACAATCTTTTGTTGCAATCTTACTCTTACCAACCTTACTTCTTCACACCTCGAGTGCATGCGTGTGTGCGTGTGTTTTACAAGAACAATACAAGCTGTATTAAATTTAGAAGTCGAGCATTTAATCTTTTCCTCAAATCTTTTCTATAAGTTTTACTTTAGTTAACATTATAATTCTAAAATGAACATATTTAATTACCCCGTGGCGTCTTCGAGTGACAATTATATTTTATTATTTAGGAGAGCAAATTATATTTATTATTTCTAAGAGTAAATTATATTTCCTTTATCATTTCTTCGCGAAGGCTATTTTATTAAATTTTATTACCTGAAAGCTATAATCATTTACTTGGACGTTTACTATCTATATTTTATAAATGTATTTTATGAGAGGAAAAAAAACTATTACAGGTTATGAAAACAAATTACGAGTGTTTTAGGTTGCTTGCTGGGGTGTGTGTGTGTGATGTTTCCTAGGTTTAATATCGATGTAACGCTATCTCGTTACATATCTCCCCGCCCGGTGTAGAGTAAAATCCGATGCTGCGGGTTTTAGCTCTGAGTGAGCGAAGTTATTCGGCCCTCTGGCATTACATGTTCCCTTAATCCCCCCCTTTTTTTTTTTTTTTTTTTTTTGTGTGTGCAGCGTCCAACGAATCGACCCAACGTCCCCTTTTCCTTCGTGCGATACTGTTCCCCTTATGACGGCTATTCCGGCCGTTTGTCTGCGGCTCCGCCTTCCCTTAAAATTTGGATCAACTGCTCTGCGGTCAGACTTCCCCTTTAAACGACTCTTAACGGAAGAAATACAATAACACTATTTGGTAATCTAGGGTATGTCACGATTGACGACTATGGCCAATGGGTCTCGTGCATCCCTAACGGGCGGTATGGGGATGGACTTTTCCGAAGTCCCCGATACAGAATACGATTGATCTCGATCTACGGTTTCGGAAAGTCTGACTCGCCCAGCAATAACAACGTTTGGGAAGTGAGCTAGCGCGAACTCTAACGAAATGGTTTGTATGATTTCCCGCACTGAGGTTGAGCCCTTCATGTGCCAGCCGTCTCCTGGATTTGCAGGGTATTCTCCGGTCGATCCGCCAACACGTTGGTTCTATAGGCTAGAGGCTGCTTTGCGAACGTTTGATCTGTTCGGTGTTATTCCCAAGGCTGGGATTAGTCATCCCCCCCTTTTTTTTTTTTTTTTATTTTTATTTTTTTTTATTATCCAATGTCATATTCCGATTCATGTCCTAGGTTATTCCCGGTTTGTGGCATCTATTTCCCCTGTGCGTTCCCTTGAATATTGTCCTTATGCTATCCCTGGTCGTCAACTCGTTTTTCCTCCGTCCTATTGGCTAGTATCGGTCCGGTGGTACACGTTTTCTGGGGTGTTCATTACTAGACCCCTCCATCGGCCCCCCTATTCCCTCTTCTTGTTCGAATTTCGCGACCAATTCCCCCATTTCATGGATTCCTTTGCAATCCCTTCCCAGCATCATGCGTCTTAGGGTGGTCGGCATATTGTGTCTGATTATCGATATGATCTGCATCTCTGTCATAGGGTATGCAGGCAATTGTTGAAGGCTCGCCACCTGCCTATAATAAAATTGTGTGGCCGTCTCATTGGGCCTTCCCCCATACTTCTCCCTGGTGATCCTAAAATAAGTCCCCTCCTGGCGTGCTGTGTTCCAGAAACACCGCAAGACTTCCTCTTTATACTCCTCATATGACCGGGGTTTAAACTCCAGCGTCCTCCACCAGTCTCTCGCTGGGCCCTGTAAGTAGCCGCTCGCAATATTTACTCGGTCTGGTTCTCTCTCCGTCGGCTCTCGAAACAGATTCCTGACGCTTTCGAGGTGGTCCATCGGGTTTTCGTTCATCCCGGCCCTAAATATTTCGATTTTCATCTGCCTCTCCGCCCATACATGACTTGTGTCCCGTTGCGACATCTGCCTTTCCCATCTCTTCTCCATCTCTTCCATCCTTCTACTCATATTCCCATGCCCCTGGTCGGCTTCAATCCTTTGAATTCTCTGTCCCCACTCCCCCATTGTCTCTCGGACCTCGTCCTGTTGTTGCCTAATTTCATGACACACCTCTTCAGTCTGCCTGATCGCTTCTTTTATCACGTCCTGATGTCTCTCGCCCTTTCCTACGTCCTCCGTTAGGATCTCAACTTTCTCCTTTAGCTCCCTCAGGTCTGCCTTCGTCCTGTCCGTCTCCAACGCATTCTGGGTTAACTCTTCCTTTACTTGGGTTAAACTACTCTCGTCCCCTTTGTCCTCTTCTGGCTTCCTTTCCTTTCCCCCGAGTAGTTGCCTTATCTCCTCTCTGAACTCTTCCCTCTCTCTTCTCCGCTCTTCTCTATCTTCCCTCATTTCGGCCATCATTTGCGTCATCATCCTTATTAGGGTTTTGATATCCCCTTCATTCTGCGTATCCTGTTTTTTAAATTGGATGGGACTTTCTCCCGTCTGTTCCCACATGCTTTCATTTGTCTCTTCTTCCATGATTTAATATTTACTTTATCTTTGTCCTGTTCTGACTTTTGTCGCTACTGTTTACAGGAATGTGGTTCTTTTTACTTTTGATTTTATTCGTTTTATGGTGACAGCGACTGATCGGCGTCTGCTCCTTTATCTCCTGCTATGTTTTATTTATTTTGTTTATTTTGCTCCGGTTCCCGATGTTTTGTTTACAGATTTGCGATGTTTAAGAATCGCTGCGTTTTTGTTCCGTTTGTTTTTTTTTTTTGTTCAAGTTTTTTGTTTACATAAACATTTCCGCGTCTTCTCCCAGGTTCGGCCGCTTTTGCTAGTATCTAGATTTGCTTTATCTTTCTGTTTAGAAGCGTCATTTATACTAGCCTCACGTTGGAAGCGCCAATGTAACCGGCTGGCTGGTTTGGTCATTCGACAACCCGGCACAAGAGATCGAGGGCTCCGAAATAAACCTGACATAGCGTAAAGTTTTATTTGTTTACTCATATCGATAGTTATTAGCTATCCACACAAGGGGGCGCCAGATACGATTATTTAATTGGATTTTAATTACTCGCATCACCTTACGTCATGTCAAAACGACTTCGGAGTCAAATCCCGCCCACTAGCTCAAACTCCCAGCATAGACCAATAGATAACTCAAGGCCGCAATATAGTTATTTCGAGGACGACTCCTCCCGGAAAAGACGCACCGTCCGCTAATGAAGAATCAGCTTGGTTTTCTAATTAGTCGACTACAGCATAAGATTCATTTATTGGTTGTCACTGACCAATGCGGTGGTTCGTTTACGCCCCGAACACTAGGCTTACAAGTTCATCCCCCCGACATATCGTATATAACATAATTATTTGACGTTTACTTCGATTGATTATAGACCCGCCCGCTCTTACATCTATCTTAACTAAGGTTAAATAAGAAACATCGTGACTTACGGCACGATGTTGACATAATTCATAAAGAAACAAATTGAAATGAAATTTAAACTTAACTAAACATATTTCAACGGTGAATTATTAAAGATTAAATAAACTACGATTTTAAGTGTATGAAAAGATTTGAGAAATGCTCGACTTGGTTAAATATTGAATAAATTTATTAAATGTGAAAAGAAACATTATTAATTTGGTTTATTGCACACGCGCACATACATTCACGCTCACAGAGAATCATAATTAAACATAGCACAATGTGAATATCGGAATAAAGTTCCTTTCTATTTGAGAAAATATATTATTTTTCCTTAGATTCACTAAAGTTCAAAGTTCATGTTTACAAAGTTCTATGACTAAGATAAGTTATGATGACGAGGAAAGTTTAAGATTTGTTTACTTAGGTTGGTTAATTACGAGATTTCCTTACGAGTTTATAAAGTGAGTGAGTGAACATAATATAAAACATATTTACCTAGGATTTGATTTGGTTTCCGTGGCTGGAGTGGTCCGCTTGCTTATAACGAGTATTGGATGGTCTGGACGAGTTTGGGTATCTCTTGGAACATGATTTTTTGTTATCGGGAGCATTAACTTCACACGACGATGTTATTGTAATTTCATAGCTTCGGAGATAATTAGTAGCGGAGCGCCGATCAGTCACTGAAGGGTTTATTAGCCCCTCATGACAGTCGACGCTCTTAATATTAATTTCGTAGTGATCATCTTGAATGCGGAAGAATAATATACGTTATTTCAGAACAACTATCTTGATAAAATAAAAAGCATAAGCATTGGGATAAAAATAAGCATGGGGTGGTTCAGAATAAAAAGAACAGCTCAAAGTTTGAACTACAATAATAATAAACAGATTGGATTTTTTTTTGAATAGTTTTTAACTGATATTTATACCGGGTGATCCTTATCGGAGGATCCAATCTACCCCCAGAGTTCCGTGTTCCTGGAGCTGCCGTTCAGGTCCGTGTTTGAGGTAACTGTTCCTCAATCCTTGTGCTAAAGGCAATATTTATTTCGAGACAATCTTTTGTTGCAATCTTACTCTTACCAACCTTACTTCTTCACACCTCGAGTGCATGCGTGTGTGCGTGTGTTTTACAAGAACAATACAAGCTGTATTAAATTTAGAAGTCGAGCATTTAATCTTTTCCTCAAATCTTTTCTATAAGTTTTACTTTAGTTAACATTATAATTCTAAAATGAACATATTTAATTACCCCGTGGCGTCTTCGAGTGACAATTATATTTTATTATTTAGGAGAGCAAATTATATTTATTATTTCTAAGAGTAAATTATATTTCCTTTATCATTTCTTCGCGAAGGCTATTTTATTAAATTTTATTACCTGAAAGCTATAATCATTTACTTGGACGTTTACTATCTATATTTTATAAATGTATTTTATGAGAGGAAAAAAAACTATTACAGGTTATGAAAACAAATTACGAGTGTTTTAGGTTGCTTGCTGGGGTGTGTGTGTGTGATGTTTCCTAGGTTTAATATCGATGTAACGCTATCTCGTTAC
>JAQFVV010000181.1:2258088-2368669 GCA_028023455.1 Epiperipatus broadwayi | reverse complement strand
AAACAAATTGAAATGAAATTTAAACTTAACTAAACATATTTCAACGGTGAATTATTAAAGATTAAATAAACTACGATTTTAAGTGTATGAAAAGATTTGAGAAATGCTCGACTTGGTTAAATATTGAATAAATTTATTAAATGTGAAAAGAAACATTATTAATTTGGTTTATTGCACACACGCACATACATTCACGCTCACAGAGAATCATAATTAAACATAGCACAATGTGAATATCGGAATAAAGTTCCTTTCTATTTGAGACAATATATTATTTTTCCTTAGATTCACTAAAGTTCAAAGTTCATGTTTACAAAGTTCTATGACTAAGATAAGTTAAGATGACGAGGAAAGTTTAAGATTTGTTTACTTAGGTTGGTTACTTACGAGATTTCCTTACGAGTTTATAAAGTGAGTGAGTGAACATAATATAAAACATATTTACCTAGGATTTGATTTGGTTTCCGTGGCTGGAGTGGTCCGTTTGCTTATAACGAGTATTGGATGGTCTGGACGAGTTTGGGTATCTCTTGGAACATGATTTTTTGTTATCGGGAGCATTAACTTCACACGACGATGTTATTGTAATTTCATAGCTTCGGAGATAATTAGTAGCGGAGCGCCGATCAGTCACTGAAGGGTTTATTAGCCCCTCATGACAGTCGACGCTCTTAATATTAATTTCGTAGTGATCATCTTGAATGCGGAAGAATAATATACGTTATTTCAGAACAACTATCTTGATAAAATAAAAAGCATAAGCATTGGGATAAAAATAAGCATGGGGTGGTTCAGAATAAAAAGAACAGCTCAAAGTTTGAACTACACTAATAATAAACAGATTGGATTTTTTTGAATAGTTTTTAACTGATATTTATACCGGGTGATCCTTATCGGAGGATCCAATCTACCCCCAGAGTTCCGTGTTCCTGGAGCTGCCGTTCAGGTCCGTGTTTGAGGTAACTGTTCCTCAATCCTTGTGCTAAAGGCAATATTTATTTCGAGACAATCTTTCATTGCAATCTTACTCTTACCAACCTTACTTCTTCACACCTCGAGTGCATGCGTGTGTGCGTGTGTTTTACAAGAACAATACAAGCTGTATTAAATTTAGAAGTCGAGCATTTAATCTTTTCCTCAAATCTTTTCTATAAGTTTTACTTTAGTTAACATTATAATTCTAAAATGAACATATTTAATTACCCCGTGGCGTCTTCGAGTGACAATTATATTTTATTATTTAGGAGAGCAAATTATATTTATTATTTCTAAGAGTAAATTATATTTCCTTTATCATTTCTTCGCGAAGGCTATTTTATTAAATTTTATTACCTGAAAGCTATAATCATTTACTTGGACGTTCACTATCTATATTTTATAAATGTATTTTATGAGCGGAAAAAAAACTATTACAGGTTATGAAAACAAATCACGAGTGTTTTAGGTTGCTTGCTGGGGTGTGTGTGTGCGATGTTTCCTAGGTTTAATATCGATGTAACGCTATCTCGTTACACTACAAAAGTGTTTATTCTTTTTTTCGAAAAATCCAACTTTTTCTTTGTGTAAAACCATGGTTCAGTTTCATAGGTGACTCTATTTTCTATGATTATTATTTTAAAAATAAATGTTTCTTTTATATATTTTTGTCATCCCATAGTAAAAAATTAAGATGCCGTCGCCTCATTCATTATTTATATGAATATATTTGTTTATTATATTCATAATTTTATGAAAACAATTCCTAGATATTTGAGTTTCCTTGAGCACCCAATAAAACTTTTAACTAATTCTAATTTTTTTATTTCTTGTTACCAAGTACGGATTATTTTTTATGGAGTTTCTCATATTATATGACATATAGACATTTATAAGGCAACAGTATTTCACAATATTGTTCAATAAAGATATGTTTAAAACACATAAATACATGCACCCATATGTGTAAGTGTCTGTGGGTTTTGAACGTAAATTTTTTAGAAAATATTGTGAAATATTGTTGTCTACTATGTGGGTATATGTGTTTGTGTGTTTTAATTAAATGCATATTTGTTGGATAATATTGTGAAATATTAATGTCTTATATTTAATATACTGGTAATTAATATATATATATAAAAGGAAAAAATAAAAAAGATATGTTAAATGTGATAATAAATACATCGATATATAAAATATAGACAATCGATTTACTTTATATTAAGAACTTTTTTTTCACTTAATTTTTGTATTTAAAATAAATAATTTATAACCAAAAATTAAATGGGTTCAATGGAAGTCAGAATCTATAGGAGTGAACATAATAAAATAAGACTTCATGTAACTACATAAATATCAATTGCATAAAAGGTTTATTTCTAATTTTTATCTTTTTCTAATTTATTATAGAAGAGAAACAAAAGTCTCTAACTGTTAATATTTAATTTTTTTTTTAATGATTTGTTTATAGATAATAAATAAAAAAAGAAAAATGTAATGTATTTAGAGCAAATCAAAATGTTTGCCATTTCAAAACTTTCACATACAAAAAAGAGAAAGATGTCAAGCGTTGTGGTCGAGAGATCAGCACAGCTGCCTTACAAGCAGTTGTCCCGGGTTCGCGGGTTCGCTTCCCGGCTGATGCTCTGCCACATGAAAAAAAAAGAGAAAGATGAACAAATTTAGATATATATTTAAGTATTTTTGATTAATTTGTTGTGATTAGAAAATAGTACAACTGTGAATATAATGTAACAAAGTTTTGTATAATTGTATAAATATTTATAACATTATAAATAACATTAATACATTTATGTAAGTTAAAATGGAAATATGTTACAATTATAGATTCCAAAATAACTTAGAGTGGAGAAATCGAACATCTTTAATGAATGAAAAGATATAATAACTAAATTTTTAAAAACTGAGAATGTTAAAAGGCATCTCTGACTGGTAAATCTTAGTAGATTGAAAAGAAGTATAAGGATAATCCTAAAACATTTGAATTGATCTTGATAATTAAAATGAAAAGATTACTAAATAGTATAGATATCAAAGATTGTACAATTTTTGAGAAGATTTTCTTAATGAAACAAAGATCACTAACCATTTATATAAGAAATAAACTTCTAATAAAATTGACAGAAGAAATGGAGATGCCAAGCGATTGATTTTTAATTTGACCAAAAAAAAGTTAATGTAAGTGATTGGAAAACAGAGAGTTGGGGGGATGACTTTTTGTAGAGTTGTCAATTATAAATCCAGTAAACATTTTATTATTTAAGATAATATATAGGGGTTTTAATTCAGACTTCCACACGACCATCAACCATCCACCAACATGGTAGGATGATAAGGTTGGCATTATGATGGGCTTTGAGTGTTCCATCAGCAGAATTTCAATGAAGTGGATGGCTGAAGAGTTGTGGGGTGGAGTGGTTTGAAGCCTGCCCATTAAAGCATGAAGATTGGCTATCTTAATATAAGCTGAGCTTTGATTGTATATATGTATGGAGATGATAATCTGGACCAACTGATGGGTGCAGGTTTAGCATGAAATATGTATATTGGTGATTATTTATCTTTTCAACATGTGTGTGATCAAGTGTATCAGTGGTATGAGATAGCATGGATGGTTGAGGGTTATGTGAAAGTCTGAGTTCAAACCCCCTATATATTACATATAGAAATGTAGGTATGAAAAAGCCTGTACTGTAAAAAAAAAATCATATTTAAGAAAATGTGAATCTTTATGTTATGTAGGTCTTGCAAATCTATTCCATGAATCTATGCAAAATTATATTGCCTAAATTTTCAAAAAAAGTCGTCATAACAATAGAAGGTTGATTAGTGAATCATTTGTTAGATGACTTTCCACAGCAATTTTGCAGCATATGTTAATTAGACTATAATATTGGCTGTATAATAAAAGTGGTGTCAAAACAACTCCAAATACAATAAGATTCTCTGTGTGGAAAACAGCATAAGTACATAATCACAGACCACCGATAAAATATTACAAACATATAAATAACACCTATAATAAAATTAATAATCAATTAACAGCCGCAAAATCTAGTATTGAAGCATCCATTTTTTAAAAAAATTATTCGTTTAAACATCTATTGATTTAAATTTTTTATTAAGGTCAGTCATTTGTGCTGTTCTTGTGTGTTGCCCAGGTGCATAGTACTCCCTGCACTCCAGCACAGAAAGAGTCCATGTAAGAGATTAAGTTGATGATAAAATAAAAAGAGGGAATAACTAAAGAAGTTTAGGTATAAAACTATACTGAAAGCTAATATAATATCAAGTAAACTACAATTGACACACCCATTTTACATGATTATTTACAATCTTAATGTTAAAAACAAAGTGAGTAGAGGTCTCCATTTTTTTAAAAATTGAACTGGAAGATAGAGGTGAAGATAAAAGATTGGAGTTTATTCTTGATAAATGATTCTACTATTTTAATAAAAATGAAAACACAAATTTCCTTTTTGTAATTAGAGGAATAAATTGATTCTGATTGCAGTTGATCAGTTCTTATTTTAGTGGACAATTAAATAGACTGTTAATAAGAGGAATGATGAAGTGATTGCGATAAAACAAATTTTAAAATCGTTATGCATTTCTGAATTTGTTGGTACTGGAATAGAGATAAGTTTATTAACCATTCAGAGATATTGTGATGTTTAGTGAAGGGACTAAATGTTAAAATAAATTGTTATGAATAGGCAAGAATTTAGAGATTATATGTGAAATATTAGATGCGGCAATAATATATTCATTAATAATTTTCACATCTTTTTTAATAGATGGTGGAGTAAATTTTTTAGGTTTAAATATAATCTTTTTACTTTAATTGTAGAAACTGTCCTGCATGGCTTAGTGAAATAGTAGAGGAATAGACTCTGGAATTCAGTTCTATTTATATCATAGTCTCATAGCTTTAACTGTCTTCTCCACACTCAAGTAAGCCTTGCTGAAAATCTATTTTTTTTCTCTGGCTCTGTAGTATTTTCTCCTCTCTCAGTATTGTCATTGACAGCTTCTTTTGGAACAGGAGAGCTAACTGGAGGATTTTTTTTAAGTGTCATAGCACCAGCCGGGACGCGAACCCACAACCTGGGCAACTGCCTGCAAGTGCAAGGCAGTCGCTCTGACCTCTCGACCACCAATGCAAGACTAACTGGAGGATTTACTTTAGTTTCATCAAAAATATCAGTCTGATTTCTTTTCTGCAAGTTCAGAAAAATCACTGTCTTCTAATGGGTCTGTTCTCCATTCTTTAATATGGTTAATATGACATTTAAATACTCTGCCATCTTCTAACCTTATTTTGTGTATTCGTTCTGATACATTTTCACAGTACATTTTATCACTAAAACTTCTTTCTCTAGTTGATAATTCATGTATTATAATTTCATGCAGATATTTTTTAAATATATTTTAATTCTCAACCACCTTACATTGTTGTATTTTACTAATGTGAGGAAAGCTGACCCACGACTTTGCACATATTAATAAAATAATAATAAAAATAAAAGTATAAAAGAATATAATACAGTTGATTATTAAAATATATTTCTAATTTATCTATTATATAAGGAGAATATATTTGGAGCAGTAGAAGTTTTTTATTGTTTTACGATCTAAATTCCATTTTTGACGTATTGAAAAACAAATAAAAATTTCCCTCACTAATTCTCTCCATTTTTTTTGCTGTCTCTTTATGTTAGTAGAAAGTTTGATAATTAAAATATATTTACATATTATTTGCATTAAATAATTATCAACAGCAATATCACAAAAAAATATAACTTTTATTAAATACAATAAATTGTTTTAAAATAAATTATTTTATATTTCTCACGTGATAATTTCTAAAATGCCAATAAACATCACATGACCACCACCTCTTATGCTTGTGGTGGTCATGTGATGTTTATTGGCTTAAAACCAATCCTATCTAATAGGATAGTGGTGGCTATGGTTATTAAAGAACCAAAGACACCAAAATGTAAGGGTACTGAACTGAGTTCAGACCCATATGACTATATAAGCTAATGGGCTTGGATTGAAAACATTAAGGTGTTTTTAGTTTAAGACTCATAGTTTTGTAGTTAAGTGGAGATTAAAGGTGGCTGCTGGAGGGTTGCATTAGATCCTAAGATCTAGGTGCAGTTCTCTGAGATCCAAGGCTCCTCACTGATGAAAGCTACAAGCCAGAAACTAGTCTGGGGATATTGGATGAATAGGCAGTAGATGGGGATTTTATGCACAAGCCTTCTGGAATCCATTGATTACTCTAGCTTGCTGTGTGTGGCAATATGTATAGTGAGCTTTGCCTGTTTTAACAACAATTTTTCTAAAATGGCTATAAAATTTTGAAGTCCAAATAAAGTTTAAATAATTTAAAATATATCTATTCAATAAATTTTTCCCTGGATTACCAAAAACTAATATCACTTCATTTTTCTAGTATATGCAGGTCACAACATCTTAGTTTATCATGTGAGAATATATAATTTATCCAAACCACTTTGAACACTTTTTAGCAAAACTCTTTATTTGTACATATACATAAACTTACTTTTCGACTGACCTACAGTTTTCTTCAGAGCAAGTTTTTTTTAAAGATCAAAATAGACTTGTTCTGAAGAAGACTGCAGGTCAGTCAAAATGTAGGTGTATGTATATGTACAAATAAAGAGTTTTGCTAAAAATGTTTGAAGTGGTTTGGATAAATTGTATTTATAGGATATTACAGCAAAATAAAGAAAAGTGTTATTTTGGTAATATGTGAGAATATACTTAAAGGGGATGGTAAATGTTTGTCAAATTTAGTATTTTACTTACTATACTTGTGCCATTTAAAATTTCACTTTGACGTGTATTAAATATATATTTAAACTGAAATCCCAAAATTTATCAAATTCATTATTATACCTGATCTAAATTGTTATCATTCAAATAAGAAATTAAAACAGTAGTTACAAATGCAATTTAATACATTAAAGATCAGCCTTTCAAACTATTGTGCATGCGTTTTTTATGAGTGTTAATAATAAATGAATAATAACTGCACAATAGCTTGAAAGGCTGATCTTTAATGCATTACAATTTATAAACATTGCACTATATATAAAATAAATGCTTATTTAAATGCAATTTAATTAATTTAAAACATAGTTACGAAATCAAATTTTATCTTGTTTTACCAAATGCTATACTTTTTGTTCAAAATTTTTTTCCATCCTGTAATCTTTTAACCAGTGCTGGACTCTTTTTTGTTTCTTAATGATAATCATTAAAAAAATAGGTATGATATAGATTTTCCATGCATTTTTCAATTGAAAATTACATTTTTTTAAAACAAAGCAAAAATTTATATGCTAGTGAAATTCTATCCAAAAAAAGAGAAAAAATCATGCAAGATTCTTGGTAGTAAACTGATTTTACTTTCCAATGATAATAAAAACTTTTTTTTTCATATGTAAAATGCATTGACTGGGAAGCAAACCTGGGTCAGCTGTTTGGAAAGCAGCTATGCTAACCACTAGGCCATCAAAGCTTTATTAACTTATTTTGTTTTTTGTGGATTAAATTTTGTAACTCAATTTTTGCTCAGTTCCCAATCACAAACTTTTTTTTAGAGTTTACAAACAATTTTAGCAAAAAATATGAGGTTCAAAACTCTTTATAACATTATCATTTATTTTTGAACTTGAGTACTGTACACTTTTATTTTTGGATACATAATAGGATATTGTGAAAACTGAAGAAAAGTTACATTTTAGTGCTATGAAATAAAAGCATTTCTTTATTTTCTTTATTTAGTGATCATTTTAGTGAACTTCAGTAACTTTGCCAAAATTCTTCAGCATGACCATAAATTTATTAGCAATGAGATATTTAAAAGTTGTTTATTTACTTCTATCAACTCACCCACTTGCTTACTCATCCACTTAACTATTCACACATCTTCTTACCTATCTACACTAATATATCTGCATAATTGTCTAGCTGTTTGTATCTATCTATTGAGTATTATTATTGAAAACTAAAAAAAAAATCTGTTTTCTAGCTAATGCAAATATAAATATATTAAACAACCTCAATACTTCCTCATTCTTTTTAAATTCCTACAATAAAAAAAAACAAATGACCCCCAAGATGCATTTTGTGTTGAACCAGCACTCATCAGTTGACCCAGATTACCATCTCTCATATATATCTCTATTACATAAAGAGTATTTATCTATAGTAAATTATCACATTTTTATTTACAAGTGTCAAACTCACTCCACTCACAACCTTGACACCATCCACCTCAGATAAATACAATAATAATTATTACTAATCATTTACTAAACTAGAGATTATCTCTAGCACAGATATAAACTTTAAACTTCAATTAAAGATTAATATATCTGAATTTTAATTTTAAACATACACACACACATGGAATTATTTACCTTTCTCTTTTTCATGTGTAATATCTTTATAGATATATTAAACAATCTCCATACTTCTCCATTCTTTTTAGATTCATATAAGTAAAGATACATCAAAAGACAAAGGACTCCCAAGATACATTTTATGCTGAACCAGCACTCATCAGTTGGAACAGGTTAACATCTCTCATATACATCTCTATTAAATGAAGAGTATTTTTATATAATAAATTATTACACTTTTATTTGAAACTGTCAAACTCACTCCCCTCACAATCTTGACACCATTCACCTCAGATAAATACAATAATGATTATTACTAATCATTTACTAGTGCTGATTCAGCATGAAATGCATCTTGGGGGTCATTTGTTTTTTATTATATCTTTAGTTATACGAATTTAAAAAGAATGGGGAAATATGGAGGTTGTTTAATATATCTATAAAGATATTACACATGGGAAAAAGAAAGGTGAATAACTCCATGTGTGTGTATGTTTAAAATTAAAAAATCAGATATGTTAATCTTTACCTGAGGTTTGAAGATTATAGCTATGCTAGAGATCATCTCTAGTATAGTAAATGATCAGTAATAATCATTATTGTATTTATCTGAGGTGGATGATGTCAAGGTTGTGAGTGGAATGAGTTTGACAGTTATAAATAAAAATGTAATAATCTAATGCAAATAATTGAAACAATTCAGTTTAAAATTATTCAACATTTATTAAATTATTTAAGTAACAATTCACCTATTAGTTAACTACTTTCACTATCATTAGTGTTGGTAAGATTACAAACACTATTTTGTTAATTATCTATAACTATATAAGTCAAGAGGAATATGACATGGTTTCAGTCAAACCTATTACTTCCAACTACTATGTCTTATCTGATAAAAAATCTGTCTATTGTCAACTTTTACCAAGCATAAATAGGCCTACTGTATTCTATAAACATAAGTCACTAATATTCAGAAGGTAATTCTAGGCAAATGAATTACATCTCTGTAAGAGAACAGTAACTACAAGTCAATAACTAGTAACTAACTACTCTTAAATGAACATCAGCTTTCTAAGACAATTCTATTATTAATGTATAAAGTATTGAATTCATTGCTCTTCTAATGCCATTGGTTGTTATTATTTAATTGGTCAGTTGTATTATTTTTGAATCCAATTGTATGGCATTCTATAAGTGGTATGAGTCCATTATTGAGTGTAATATTTCCATTTTTTTTACTATAGTTAATTTTTTTAGTACATAATTCTTTTAATAGTTTGATGGATATCTTTGTCACCTCCTTTTTTATCATTTTCTATTATAAGTAATATAGACTTTGTAACTGCATTCGTTTTGGCTATTTACTATCATGATCTGATTTGGTGAACTCATTATTGCTGCATGACACTTCATTTTTATAATAATCATGCCATAATTGATCTCTATGTCTATAATAATGCTTCTTTATTCAGGGTTTAGACATGCAATTGTAATCCCTTTGCATCTATAACCATTGCTGAGATATATTTGGTGGTCCATCTGAGCATATAGCATAATTTTCAGATGCTTTTTAGCACGAATCAGTTTTTTTCCGTATTGCCAGACTTATAACTGAAAGTTTGTCTTTTGCTGCCACATTTTGTTTTACCTTCTAGCATAGCACAGTATAAGTAGACCTTAGATGTGATGCCATTAATATCTGTGGTAGTTTACCATATGTAGGGTTTGCTAATATTTTCATTATTTTAATGCATAAACATCAGATATGTAATCCTCTTAGCATTTAGGAGTAGTTCCATTAGAGGTCACTATTCCTGATTCTGGGCAATAACTTAATATTTAATTTAGATCTCCAGCTTATGCATCCAATAGGCTTGATTTATTTTAATTAATCTTTAGAATCCAGTATCATCAATAATGCATTGGCAAAATATTTAATGTTTATCCATGTCTTTTGTTATTTGTTCATGGTTTGGTAGTTCTATATTCTTACAAGGCTATCAACAATCATTTTCAAGTAGTTCTCTTTTAAATTTTATTATTTATATAGCCTGTCTCACTTTGACTACTACATTTCTTAAGTCGTAAAACTTAATTATGTTTTCATTTAAATTGTTGTGCTTTCCTGGAGACATGATCAGAAACAACAAGTATATTGTTTTTTAGGTAATACCAAATTCATCTTTAAGGGAGTAAGTTTGATTATCTTGATAACCTGCTATTATCTTACTATCAGGCTTTAGTCAGTGATTACTTTTTTATTAATGACTTTGTAAATACTTTTTGACATAATGGACATTGCATATGTAAAATCCAGATCTACTAATAACAGCACAGTCATATGATCTTATGAACTGCAACCATGCTTTTACATTATTTTTATGAATACTAACACCATTTAAAGAGGTTTTGGGAATAGACTTTCCCATACCTCATTGTAAGCATTTTTTTGAGCAAATGGCTTCTATGTATCCAATATAATTTCAGTATATCTAACCTGAATATTCATGCAGACCTTCAATATGTATGTGCAGCTGCTTCTTGCACCTATATCAAGTTTTTGCAGATATATTATTTCAATGGTTTCAAAAATGTTTTTAGCTAAAGATTCTGCTACTTTACTTTGATCAGTTGGAATTTTTTTATCTGACACAATTTTCTGAATGATCAATTTAGTACATGGACAACTTTTTTTAGAAAAGACAATTGATCAGCTGTAGCTTTTCCTATAGAGGTATGGGAAATTGCAGATTCAAAGTTTGCACTGGGGTTTAATTAGCAGTTTGATCCTTAGGCTGTGATCTTATATTCTGCATTTAAATAGATTTTTTAGTGCATGTTCTATAAAATCCTTGAAAATTGTATTACATAGCTAGATTTCTAAATCTATGATAAAATTGCAAAGATTTCCCTCCCTTCCTATTCTGAATTCAGGGATTGAAATCATACCATATAGTCTGGTTATGTATTTTGAACAAAAAATAAACCATAAACAAAAATTGCTCATCAAAATTTAGCTCAGATGAAAGAAGAGAAGCTGACTGTAATGTTGTAATTCAAAACACACAAATGTTAAGTTTAGCTCAGAATTTTTGATTTGATTTTCTCTGAGAACTTTATCATTGTGTATATGTCAAATTTCTAGATTGATAGAATTGAATTGTTGTAGGGAAACAATTTCACAATTTTTACTTTTTCCCCACCATCAAGAATAACCAACTTTTGATAACCTTTAGTGTTTGATCGTTTTTCTTTTATCAGGTGATTGAGAGCCAAAGGATTAGCTCTCACATAATGGTTGTAAGGCTGGAGAACATGTTTTGTTTCCCTGTCCATGTTTTATCAATTAAAAATACTGAACTCTCAATTTTAAAAAGAATGACAAGACTGTTGAAAAGAGTGCATCTTGCTCAAACTGTCCAAATGCTCATCACGATTCAAGACAATTTAGTTGTTTTTTCCTTTTGTATTTGCTTTAATATCTCTTCTTTGTATTCATAGTCACTACATTTACTTTTAAAAATAAATATGTTGATTGTTGCTAAATGATCAATGAAATTGATTTGTGAAGTGATATATGGTGATAAAAATTTATCTAACCCATATAGGTAGATTTCTGCCTATACTTAGCCATTTTTATTATGTATTAATTTTGTAAACCCAGGAGATAAATCAACATTTACACAAACAATTTAGACAATTTAAACAATAGTTTAATAAATTCATCACCCACTGGAGTTGTCAAAATGATATGCATCAATTTGTTGCTTAATAATAACAAAATAAGTGAGTAGAATGCCTATGGCTTAATGTCAGCAAACCTATCACTTCCAGCCTCTATCGTTTGTCTTTCATTTAATGAAAAGTGTGATATTTTTTGTCTATCATAATTGCCCTTAATAAATGATATTACGATGAGGGTTACTGTTCAAAAAAAAATTCTAGACAGGTAAGTAAACCTAAATTCAAAGTTAGGTCAGCTTTTACAGACAACTTCCTATCATAATGGAAAAGATATCAAATTTTGTATCACAATGTAAAAGATATTAAACTTACAGGCTAATTATAATAATTGTTCAGTAGTATTGGTTTCTGAAACAAATTTTAGATAGGTGAATCACTATTGAAGATAAGCTTTAATGAAATCTAAATGTTATCTATCTTCCTATCAATCAATCAATCAATATCTACATTTAACTACATATCTCTACATTTGTTGATATACGTACATATTTATGTTTTTTTTTTTTAAATTTCTTATAGTAATAATCATTACACACGAAAAGATGCATGTTGAACCCGACATAATAACATCTTTTGAAGCTTTTTAGTTAAGAAAGGTTATCATAAAAGAATTAGGATTATATTTAATAATATTCTTCACAATGGTTTAGGCATATGGTGAACCATCAGTTATGTCAGTTATAAACTATTATATACATATATATGTAAATTTATAAATAAATATTAAAAAATACAGTATTTAAAAGTTTATGAAAATATATCATAACCGTAACTTAGAAGCGCTTTCAACTATCTTTGTAGTTTTTTTTAGTTGACAAAAACTACAAAGATAGTTGAAAGTGCTTCTAAGTGATGGTTATAGATATATTTTCATAAACTTTTAAATACTGTATTTTTTAATATTTATTTATGATAAATGCTACAAGAGAAAATACCTGAAACCTTTATTTATGATGGTCCCCATCCCCAGACCGGTTTCGAGCTATGGCTCTCATCAGTGAGGAGCTAGGACATTAGATTCAAAATATTAACTCAACCAAGCATTTATCTAATTCTTAAATATTAAGAAAAAAATCCAAATCTTCAGACACCTACATGTCTTCAAACTCAGCTCTTTTTTTTCTTTGGTTAAAGAGCTGAGTTTGAAGACATGTAGGTATCTGAAGATTTGGATTTTTTTCTTAATATTTAAGAATTAGATAAATGCTTGGCTTGAGTTAATATTTTGAATATAATGTCCTAGCTCCTCACTGATGAGAGCCATAGCTCGAAACTGGTCTGGGGATGGGGACCATCATAGATAAAGGTTTCAGGTATTTTCTCTTGTAGCATTTATCATAAAAATAAAATAAATAAGCTTGTTTAGAGATATTAGCAGGATCTTTATATATATATATTGTAAATATAGAGGATTTGAAAGTCTGAGTTCAAATCCTCTATATTTACAATTAAGCTCCATGTTTGTAAAGGGTGCCTGGTTTTCAAATATATATATATATATATATATAAATTATAACATTCTGAATAAGAAATAGAAATATATATATATATAATAGGCTAGTTCATGTGAGTTGTGAATAAAAGCAATTTGAAGTATCTAGTGTAATATAATGAAAACTTTTGATTATTAATTGTGATAGCTTGTTGCTGTTGGCCTATTTCCTGAGATAATTTATTTTAACATCTTATTATTTATAGGTACATAATACTGTGGTATTAGAGCTGCGACATGAAGAATTATATTCGTTTAATCATTAAATTAATTAGGTTAATCTACATTTTAAAAAAAAAGCAATTTAACAAAAAAAAATATGAAAAGCATTAATGTGAAGAATAGTAAAAATGCATGTTTAAATCAAATTGATTGTGTGTTCGTACGTGCATATTTTGCATAATCTATTTTAATACATTGTACAGGCTTACACCTGCATTTATATATGTAATATATGCGGGATTCGAACTCAGACTTTCACACAACCTAAACTCTCAGTGCCATCTTATATTGCTGACTCACCTGATCACACACATGTTGAAAGGATAAATAATCACCAATATACATATTTCGTGCTAAACCAGCACTCATTAAAGTATGAAGATTGGTTATCTTAATATAAAGCTGAGAACTAATTGTATATATGTGTGGAGATGGTAATCTGAACTAACTGTTGAGTGCTAGTTTAGCACGAAATACGTATATTGGTGATTATTTATCTTTTCAACATGTGTGTGATCAGGTGGGTCAGCAATATGAGATGGCACTGAGAGTAGTGGGTCGTGTGAAAGTCTGAGTTTGAATCTTGCATACATCACATAGCAGGTGTAAGACTGTACAATGTATTAAAATAGATTATGAAGAATATGCACGTGCAAACACGCACTCAATTTGATTTAAACACACATTTTAACTATTCTTCACATTAATTCTTTTCGTATTTTTTTTTAAATTGTTTTTTTTTTTTAATGTAGATTTTAAAATATGTTTTTGATTTAATAACCTAATTCATTTAATGATTAAACGATTATAATTCTTCATGTCGCAGCTCTCATACCCCAGTATCAAAAAAAAGGTAATTATTTAAAAAAACTGGATAGGCTTTTTATTCGTAAGGTGTTTGAGAAAATAAAATAAATCTGTTACATATATCTTAATATTATTGCAATTGTCATGTCTTGTATTGTTTAGAAAATGATATAATGATAGTTTAAAAAGCTAAAAGTTTCGGGATTGATTTTCAGAATAATAATTAAAAAATACGTCTTAGTTTAACCAGGTACTTCAATATTCAAATATTGACAGACTTTTTTGAGGAATTAACTATATACTGTAATTATTTTATTAAGATCTCGCTATTTATTATAAACGTTGATTTATTTTTTAAATTTCTTTTCTAAGAAAAAAATACTTAGATTGAATATTTTTAATATTATATTACTCATTGCGTGAATATTAATTACCTTAATAAGAGTAATAGAATGAAAATTAAATACTTAAAATAATGAAGTGTTAATATAATCACTTTTGTTAATAAGAATTACTTAATTATCTATATATTAAGAACAGAAAATAATAAAAAATTTATAATTAAGCTTAAAATAGTCTTGTTTTGATAAAGTTTCAATCGCATATTGTTTAAAAACTTTTTATTTAAAGAATTAAGAGAATTAATATTTTAAAAGTGACTAGACCTTCTTCCTGGATTATATACTTTTTAGTATTAACTTCCTATAGGCTTTTTGTTTATCCTCGGAAATCAAGAAATGTGATTTTCCCTGCTGGCTTGTCAACAGCGGAAAATCCAATTAGATTACATTTATCCATTAAACCAATAACCAGATTGGTTACCGATCAAAGCTCTAGTGGAAAAGAATTGGTAACAAAGTGATAATTCTAAAAGTTCATTAGGAAAAGGAAATATTAATATTATTTTTGTGTTTTGTAACTTTAAGACAATCCATTATTACATCTAAATTCAATTAACGAAAATACTTTCACGTATGAAGGAAAATTACATTTTATTTTGAAATAAAAGAAACTCTTTTTCATTGTCAATTTCTCTACTTTCTTTTTTCTTAATATCTGTACGTGTGTGTATACACATATGCGTGATTTTAACACAATTCGAAATGACTTGATGAAAAACAACTTATTCATACATATATGCATATATATTGACTTTTAATTTTTGCAACAATCTTTTTTTTAACCTAAAAAAAAAAAAAAACATTTATATTTTGCCTAAATGTCTTTTTACCTTATATTCTTCTATTCACAGCAATATCGTCACAACAAAAAATTTAATATTTTATATTTTTAAAAGATTTTTAAAATAATCTTTACATTACTTGTAATATTAGGGTATGAGCACAGACTTTCACACGACCCACCACTCTCCACTCCATCTAATAACACTGATACACTTAAACACATATATGCTGAAAAGATAAATAATCACCAATATATGTATTTCATGCTAAACCAGCAATCATCAGTTGGTCCAGATTATCATCTCTACACATATATAAGTGCCTGTCCATTAAAATATGAGGATTGTCTATTTTAATTTATATCTGAGCACTTATATATGTGTAGAGATGATAATCTGGACCAACTGATGATTGCTGGTTTAGCGTGAAATACGTATATTGGTGATTATTTATCTTTTCAGCATATATGTGTTTAAGTGTATCAGTGTTATTAGATGGAGTGGAGAGTGGTGGTTCGTGTGAAAGTCTGTGATCATACCCTAATATTACATATATATATATATATATATACCCTAATATTACATATATATATATATATATATATAGACACAGGTATAAATAAGCCTGTGTTTTAGTTATTACTTGTAAATGAAATGTTATTGTTCCACAAAAATACCTATTCAAGTTTTACAATAAAATATTTTTTTGGAAAATCATATTCATTCAAATAAACATTCGATTTTCAATTATAAATTCAACATCATCATATATAAAAAGTTGAAAAACTGTCAACTTTAAAATATAAAAAGTATCGTCAAGCATTGGTGGTCGAGAGGTCAGCGACGGCTGCTTTACAAGCAGTTGTCTCAGGTTAGCGGGTTCACTTCCCGGCTGATGCTAGGACACATGAGAAAAAAAAGAGTCACGTTTTTCTACATATTCAAGATATTACATAAAACGTTAATTTGAATCAAGATAACTAGACAAAAAAATATTAATTAACTAAGATATTTAAGTCAAACTGATGTTGCCATTACATTTCTATATCTCATTTCTAAGCATTAAAGGTAGCCGACTGAAGCGCTGTATACAATTTAGTTAAATAACTGTGATAACAATGCGTTATGTGTTTGTAAAGGGTGTTAAATTACCTAGAAAAAATACAAAGCGAAGTAGGAAGACATACATTAGATGCAGATGTGTGGATGGCAAAGAAGGCAATTCAAGGAGAAATGAGATGGTGAAGTTTTTATATGAGAGATGCAAAAAGCAAAATGAAAATGTTCAGTACATTGCAATTTATGGATAATAAGAGAATAGTCAAATAGAGTTTAATGGGATTATGAATAAAGAGAAGGCAATATGAAGGGTAAGAAAGGTAATATGGTATGGAGACGATTTGGATAAAGAATTTATGTCAGCATACTTATACAAAAGATGGGATGATTGTATTAGGAGAATTGTTGAGTGTTATAGTGGCAAAAAATGAGATAGAAGATTAAATGCATTAATAAAGAATAGGGAGTTAGAATGATGGAGAACTAGTATGGAGAGTAAAAAGAGTTTCGATATATAAAGAAATAAATAGAATATTGGGTGTGAGTTAATTTATGATAATAGCAAGGAAAGTAGTTTACTGTTTAAGGCTTGACCAGGATCTTTAGCAACAAGGGAATATATATGTAAATGAAAAAATGTGAATGATTTAATCTGCAAGTTGTGTAAGGGAGGCATAGAAAATATTAGACATCTGTTAATTGACTGTAAATGCCTGCAAGCATAAAGGGTACAAATAATGAAGTAGTGGACGAATAAATATAAACAAAGTGATTATTCAGATAGTGGGTTCTTGTTTTTTATGGTGGGTTTGGGAAAAGATAAGGGGGATTTAGATTTAAAGGCCATGGGGTTGACAAAGATTATGTTGTGGAAATGGGATGGAGCAGGATAGAGCAGAATATGGGAAAAACTTAGGGTGGGGAATGAAAAAGAAAGATGAAGTGACTAACAGGTTTCTCTGGGCATAGTGGCGGAGAGATTTATGACTCCAAATAAGGAGAAATTATAGTGCATCGCATTTCATCACCATAATGATGGAACATGTTAAATCCAATAACACCACATTAAAATCTCAATATTAAAGTTATCTTTTATTAAAAAGCTATTAGCTTTCTATTGAGCTGTCATTTTAAACTAACAACTACCCAAATCTAGTCACTCATTGGTGGCCTAGCAGTTAGCATAGCTGCCTTCCAAGCAGCTGGCCTGGGTTCACTTCCCAGTCAATGCTTTGACATATAAGAAAAAAACTACCCAAAGCTAACCTGTTAAGTGCCTTTCATCTCTCCTTCTACTAAAGCATTTGATTTTTAACATTAATTATTAAACTAATTCTTTAGTAATCTAAGTAATTAAAAATGAGAAGGAGATCCTTAGCTGCTTGCCTAAAATGACCCAATAATGGTCATGCTGCAATTCTAAATAACAAAAAGACGGAAGTTAATAGTTCTTTCTATTAATTGACTTCCACCAGTTAAACCTACTAATGTCAGCTATTTGAGATTATCTATATATTATTTAGAAACTATTGTCACAAAAATTTAAAAAAATTAAAACAACAACAACAAACACAAAACTCTCCTGTTTAAGGTCAGTTATCATTTCAAAAACCTTACTTAGACTTACACAATCAGAAACAATATTGTTATTTAACGTCATCATGAAACAGCTATACCATATGAATAAATTTCAATAAACACCAGCTATTTTCAAGCTTTCATACAAATCTTCTTGATTAACTAAATCAAATGCTTTTCCCAAATTACTTAAAGCAATATATAAATACTATTTTCATTCCCATTACTTTTTAAACTATTTTTCTAGTAAAAACAATCACATTTATAATAGAGTATTATAGAGTTGTAATTATAATTTTGTTGAGCACACAGGAAGTGCATGTAAATACTTATAAGACAGGCTTTAACCTGTATCAAATGCACCTTGAAATTTATAATAGTCAAGCAATATTATTTTGCTGATTTCAAAGGGCATACGATATAGGTTAAAGCCTGTCTTATTTACATATACTTCCTGTGCACTCAACAAAATTATAATTACAACTCTACAATAGTTTATAGATTTTCCAGTATTAAGATCGCAACATTAACTCACTGTAAATCACAAAACTTTGTGAAGATTAATTGGTAAAGGAAATTGTGGACTTAATCAATGAAGAGAACAACAACTTCATGGTCCCAGATCACGATGCTTCAGATTGGCCTATATAAGTAGAAATTTAGATTAAAGATAAGATGGCCACTCTTATCTTTATAAAAGTCATTATCATGTGTCATGGTTTGGGAGGTCCCTCCAGCGGGAAAATAATATTGCTTGACTATCATAAAAATTTTCAAGCCACATTCTATACAGGTTAAAGCCTGTCTTATACATAGAGAATTATGTAAAATATATTAAACAATAGTTTAGAGGGTTCATTCTTAGATTTCACCCTGGATATTATCAGTACCAATTACATATCTAATCCATACTATATAAATAAAGAAAAAATAGAAAAACTCAATTGAAAAACTAAATCCATAAACAAAATTTTATGTAATGGTTGTTTCTTCTATATTCTAATAATAATAATTAATTAATTTCAAAATTTGCCATATTTATTATAATCTCTGTTTCATTTTCATAATTAACTGATACTGAACTTAAAGTAAAAATATATTTATTTCTGAATCCCTTTTATTACAAATTATAAATCAATCATATTTACTCAATCTCTAAGGTAAAATTAAAATATACATCTTTACTTATAAAAACTTTTTACTAAAAATTTTGAATTTGCCTATTTGCTCCATTCTCTGTATTTTATGTTTATTATTGAACATAGGAATTAAAACCTCTGCTTATTTCTGAATTTTTATTACAAATTACATTTGCATATTTTTTATGTTTTATTTCATTAACCTTTCCTTGTCTTAACATTTTTTGCATAATCTCCTAGTGGTATTTTGAGTTAATAGTTCAAAATTTTATTTTATTTTGTAAATCATTATTCTATACAAAAATTCAATATATTGGACTTCATTTGTTAGAAATGTAACTTTACAAATAAAAAAACATTCTAAAAATCATATTTAAACTTTCCAAATATAGATAAAATAATGATAAAGTGAAATACATAACTAGAATAATTACCTTTTTTTATTGAATGATCACTGCATAGACAAGTAAAAAAATGAATTTAACCAAACTGTTGTTGATTGAACTTCATTTGTAAAACTTAAATAAATTATTGTTAAGTTGTCAAGCATTGGTGGCCTAATGGTTGGCCCAGGTTCACTTCCTGAACAAGACATTTGACATATGAAAAAATAAAATAAAAATATTGTTAAGTCATCATAAAGATATTATAAAATTTAAAATTTTATTTCTAACTATCAAAATATCACAAAAGATTTGTAATATGATGTTTAACAGAGTTTAACTGATTGTGGTTTACTTTTACCATTATTATGAATTTTTAAGTTTAAAAATGATACATATTTAAAAATAATCTAGTGTAAACCTCAAAATATTTCTTTTTTAATTACTACTATAATATTTAAATAAACTACAAAAAATATAACATGTATTTTTAAGACTATCACATTTTAACATTTTCTGATGTTTTTCTTTGTCTCACAAATTAATGTAAAATATATGATTAAATGATTATTACTTATCAGAAAATAATAAATTTGACTTCATTTGATAGATATTTTTGTATACTACTGAAATAAATTTTAAATGTTCACATTTTGTTTCTGTAAATATTAAAAAATGAGATCATAATCAAAATAAAGAGTTTAGACATCATTGTTTCTAGAAGAATTATTTTCAGTTTACAAAATCAACAAAATATTTCTTATTATTTTTAAACATCCATATTTCTCTTATATCTAACAAATTATGCTTTAAAAATGTAAAGTATTTGAATATTTATTGCAAAATTTTCATACTCATAAGTATAAGTAGATTGCTTATATAGAAGCTAATCTGTAAATTGCTTCAGGCCATATTTACATTGACTGCTAATATAATGTTATATTTTTGAAAATAAAATATTTCAATTTAAAATAAGTTATTAATAATTTATATTTCTTGATATCTAATAAATATAGTATAAATTATTGTAAAAAACATCTAAAACCAAAATATATTGGCAAATAAACATGTTTTTGGTCATTGGAACTATTTTCTTTAAACAATGTCATAAAATGCTGAATGTTTTACAGCCTTGGCAACAAACATGTCAGGGTGGGGATTATGTCTATTCTAAGAGCAGGAATTTTGAATTACCCACCTTCTAGTGTAATTTTTTTAGAAAAAATTTTATATAATAAAATATACGGTAATATATGCATTTTAATATATAATACTTATGAAAAAATTCACCAAAGGGCAAATTGGTTAAAAATGAAATAATTCATGAAAAGCAAACTGGGGTTAATAACAATCAAAGCTCAGTTTACAAATTTTGTTTACATACCCAATATCAAAGAATTTATCAATCAATGATGTTCTATGCTTTGATCATGTCATTTATAGTATTTTTTGGCAGACTATTAACATCTTTGAAATTTTTTTGATATAATATATCAATACCTGCTTTATTTCCCATATTTACCAACAAATAAAAGCAAAATTGACAAAATATTATTAAAGATAGCCACAAATGAGTGATAGCAGTACCACTAGAATATACCATAATATCATAGATCTGTAAATTGTCTTGTTAACTATTAATTATTAAATTTAAAAAATCAAAAAAATATGTGGTTTTTGTTACTCTGGAGTTTTTATCATGAACCATAACATAAAAATTGTTATTGAAGCAAATTCAAATGAATCTGGTGATCCAATGAAAAATATATATTTCAAATAATAAAAAGCTAAATAACAATGTTAAAAGGGGAAAAAGAAAGAGAAAGACTTAATTTGCCAAGAAAGAACTTTTGCTATATCTCTCTATTGCAAACCAGGACTTTCACTGCAATGTTCATAATATCAAAATATAAAGAATGAGCATGCATATAATTATTTTCAACATAAAAGCAAAAATATATACATATACCCATGTATACCATTATTTCAATATGAATATGCATGAATATTACATCTTCATTTATATACTCAAGACATATATATATATATATATCGAATTAAATATTTTTATGAGTTATTATTATAATAAAGAACAGAAATAAGGACAAGGAGATTATATCCATGGAATCATAAATAACTTTGGCCTTTTCATGTTAATAAAAAAACTATCAATTACTACTAATTAACAATCCCTCTAAGACTAAACAAGTTTTCCATTGATATATAATAATTCTTTGGTTGAGTTTTTTGTTGAAGTGAAAGAGATCCTCTTTTATTTAAAATCCAAGTTGTTAAACAGATTTAAACCTAGAAAGCTATTTTTTTATAGATG
Organism: Epiperipatus broadwayi; assembly: GCA_028023455.1. Lineage (NCBI taxonomy): Eukaryota > Metazoa > Onychophora > Udeonychophora > Euonychophora > Peripatidae > Epiperipatus > Epiperipatus broadwayi. Next base: position 2,346,292 of record JAQFVV010000181.1, on the reverse strand, counting down.
TGAGAATGTGAAAAATAATATTTTTCTTAACATTCTGTAAATAATATATATATTGTAATTATCGCACATACTGCGATCACACATATAGACATTTGACATTTAAATAATATTAAATATTGTGTTTTGGAATACTAACAAGTGAGTTTAAAAATTACGAAGAAAGAAATGTTTTAATTAATAAAAGAGAGGGAATTAGAGTCGAAAAGATTCTTATCTTTTACCCTCTAAAGTCAAGATTTTGTGAAATAAAAAATAATTAAAGTTACAAACATTGAAATTACATTCATATCAGCTTTTTCAAACCAAATTGTGCAAACGCTTTTTGCGAGTGTTAAATAACAAATGAATACCCTCTGACCCATACAAGATATAGAATTTATGCAGCAATAAAAGGAATCCTCTTATTACTACGACTCAAATATTTATATATGAGCAAATCTGAAGTACTGGCACAGAAGGTGTGACTATAGAACAGTCACTTTGAATTACTATATATAACTTATGAATGAATGACGCTGATGAAATTTACTAGAATTTACTGAACGTCATTCCAACTGAAATTAATCATATATATAAATCAGCATTTATTTTTTATAGTGTCTGTATACAATTGTAATCACATTCTATCGGCTTTTTCAAACCAAATTGTGCAAATGCTTTTTGCGAGTGTTAAATAACAAATGAATACCCTCTGACCCATACAAGATATAGAATTTATGCAGCAATAAAAGGAATCATCTTATTACTACGACTCAAATATTTATATATGAGCAAATCTGAAGTACTGGCACAGAAGGTGTGACTATAGAACAGTCACTTTGAATTACTATATATTACTTATGAATGAATGATGCTGATGAAATTTACTAGAATTTACTGAACGTCATTCCAACTGAAATTAATCATATATATAAATCAGCATTTATTTTTTATAGCGTCTGTATACAATTGTAATCACATTCTATCGGCTTTTTCAAACCAAATTGTGCAAATGCTTTTTGCGAGTGTTAAATAACAAATGAATACCCTCTGACCCATACAAGGTATAGAATTGTTATGCAGCAATGAAAAGGAGTCATCTGTATTACTTCGACTCGAAATAGTTTATATGAATGTGCAAATCTCAAGTACTGGCACAGAAGGTGTGACTATAGAACAGTCACTGTTGATATTACTATATGATTACTTATGAATGGAATGATGCTGATGAAATTTACTAGAATTTACTGGAACGTCATTCCAACTGAAATTAAGTCATATATATAGTAATTCAGAAGTGACTGTTTTATAGACACCTTCTGTACCAGCAATTGTAGATCGCATTCATATCAGCTATTTGAAACCAAATTGTAACAAGAGGATTCCTTTTATTGCTAAATAACAAATGAATACCCTCTGACCCATACAAGGTATTCATTTGTTATTTAACACTCGCAAAAAGCATTTGCACAATTTGGTTTGAAAAAGCCGATATTAATGTGATTACAATTGTATACAGACGCTATAAAAAATAAATGCTGATTTATAAACATTGAAATTGTATATTAGAAAAATTAATAGTGATACAGAAATATAAATGAAAGACAAGAAATATAAATGAAAGACAAACTAAAATTTGATTTTGAAAAAAAGGTAAAGTTTAAAGGATTTAAGTCAGAGTAAAATAGAATTTTAAAACATGACCAAAAGATAAGGATCTGGGTCATAAAATTACACATTTGATGATAAAATGAAATGCATGTATGGAGTATATATGAAGTATGATAAAGACAGCAATAATAATGCTTGTCAACATAAAATAAAATAAAAACATTTATTAAAAATCTGTTGAAGTAAAGGAAAAGAAAAGATGAAATAAGAAATAAATGTACATAGTGCTACGAGATTGTGTAAAAGTAACTCTATATAAATGACCGAAGGCGCATTAAGAAAAGAAAGGTGTGAATAAAAGCTAAAAACAAAGAATCAAAAGGACAAAGGACTGTGGAATTTTTTTAATTAAAAAATTTTAGTAGAGGAGAGACTTCTTGTTGAGACGTTGGTGGAAACACTGCTCCAATAATAAGCAGAAATAATCGGGAGAAACACAAACCTAAGAATCTTTTAAAAAGTTTAAAAAAAACCAACAAACCAACAAAAAAAAAACCAGACACAAAGTGGAAGAACTCCAACGTTAGAAGGAATCATTAAATGAACAAGATTATGATTTATAACATCGGTAATGCATCAAGAATGGAGGGCTAAGGGCCATCACGATCGCTGGTCGATTCAGACTCACCGTGCTCTAATGGTTCCATCTACATGTAACAACTGCCAACATAGCACCTGCCAGAGGGTTCGTTATGCCATGTCCTTGATGTTCTTATATGGAGGAGTTTCCACAACCCAAAATCCAACCTAAGGGTGACCGTTCCCTGCTAAAGAAGTGGAGGAATTCCACGTGGCAGTCAGCAGGACTTCAACTTACTTCAGAGACTCAATAAACCTAGGTAAAATACGTATACTACACCTTTACATTTTATATGTGCACATATCTTTAATTTAGACAATTGCCAAATTTTTAATTTGAATGATACAGACATTGTTTAACTTTTTTTATATACACCGAGTGACCACTATAAATGTATAATCATTTATAGGATCTTTTTTTATATATCTTTTAATCATAGCATTATAGCATAAATTTGTTTATTGTGTGTAAATGATTTAAAGTGTTTTTTGTTGTTGTTTAATTTATTATATTAAATCTTTCTTATTGATTTAAATCTGTTTCGTCTCGTTCTTCACCACTCCAAACAGTAATATATTCATAGGGTTTGGGAAATAATTATTACTCATTTTGAGTACTGAATTAACACATGAGGTGGGTGGTGCAGTATTTTGATCCCATTTAAATTTATAAATATCCAAGTGCTATAGCTCTGTAAATCTTACAGCAGTCGAGAGACAGTTGACAGGGAAAAATAACCTGGGGCTATACCCGTATAGTTACAGGTTCGGTCAAGTATGGATATAGACGTGTTTATGTCCGTATGTTCTCTCTGCTTGCGGTAGCTGAAGGAATGCAATTTTTGAATTAAAGAACTTATTATTATATATAAATAAAAATAAGAAATACACCTTCTTTGTTTGTAATTCTGTTACAATATATATATATATATATATATATAAGACAAGTCATACATTTCGTAACTTGCTTTTAAGTTTGCATTTAATGATCGTTAGATGGAGCTTACCAATAGCTCTAATTAAGCTTTATTTTATAAATGTTGAAAGAGAAAGAATTCAAAATCTGTATTGAAAAGTCCCTATCTCCAGACCAATCAGTTTCAAGCTTATGGCTCACCTCAGTGGAGCTCTGGGACTCCAGAAACTAGATCTAAAATAATAACTCAAAAGTCAGCAATTATAAAATACGTTACTATCATTTTGAAAGCCTGAACTTTTCAGACATGTAAATGGGTTCAAATCCAGTCTTTCAAACCAGATAGCTATATGGGTCTGAATTCAACTCAGTTTCACCATATAGTAATAGCCTCTGCAATATAGAATTACAAAAGCCTTCAAAGGTACACTTATAATAATTAATAAACTAATGATCAGCTTTTTCCAGCTACTACACATGCGCTTTATGAATCTTAATAATAAATGAATACTCCCATTTCCAACACAAGATAAAGTCTTTGTGAAAGAATAGAATGAATCACCTATTCTTTCAACCCAATTACTTAAGTATGGGCAAATCTTAAGTACTGGAAATGAGATCGTTTGCATTGAAAGAATAGGTGATTCATTCTAGTCTTTTACAAAGACTTTATCTTGTGTTGGAAATGGGAGTATTCATTTATTATTAAGATTCATAAAACACATGTGTATTAGTTTGAAAAAGCTGATTATAGTTTATTAAAATTCAGAAGCATTGCTCTATATAAAAATAAATAACTCATTTAAATAATTAATAAAACAAGTCATAAATTTTGTAACTTGCTTTTAAGCTTTCATTTAATGATTACTAGATGGAGCTTACCAATAGCTCTAATGAAGCTTTATTTTATAAGTGCCGAAAAAGAAAAAATTTCAAAATCTCTATCAGAAAGTGTCCCTATCTTCAGACCAATCGATTTGAGCTTATGGCTCACCTCAGTGGAATACTGGGACTCTAGAAACTAGATCTAAAATACTAACTCAAAAGTAAGTACTTATAAAACACATTACTAACATTACTATCAATTTGAAAGCTTGAACTTTTCAGACACATAAATGTCTTCAAATCCAGGTTTACAAACCAGATAGCTATATGGATCTGAATTCAGCTCAGTTTCACCATACAGTAATAGTCTCTGTAATATAGCATCACAAAAACCTTCAAAGGTACACTTATAATTATTAATAAAACAAGCCATAAATTTCGTAACTTGCTTTTAAGCTTGCATTTAATGATCACTATATGGAGCTTACCAATAGCTCTAATCAAGCTTAGAGTTATTGGTAAGCTCCATCTAGTGATATATATTGTAAATATCGATAAGTTTATCTATATTTTAAAAATTGTCATTTGTTATTAAAAAAAAATCTCTTTGAGTTGATGTTTATATATGAAGTATTATCATTGTTTATGGTTATTAGGTATAGTTATTGTTTGAAGTTATTATTTTATTTATATGTTGATGGTACATCGTTATGAATATTTAATTATTATAAATAAATGAAGACATATAAATTGTTGATTATATAAAAAAATTATTTTATTTGCAGTGATTATTAAAAAAATGCAATATTATTATTTATGTATATTTTTAAAGCTGTCAAATAAATTTTCAATTTAATATTTTTTATATATATGCTTGATATTTTTATTTTTTTTTAATGTTAATTGTTTAAAATAAAACGTGTAACAATGGTTTTCAAAACAGCATTTGCTAGCACGTGGAACAACAGCAACAACAAAAAGAGGAAGCAATTATTATTAAGATAGTAATAAAACCAACTGAAGGATAAAATTTTGTTGTACTTTGCTTCTTTGAAATTACCATTCTTCAGAATATTGGAATAAGATAGATTTTTATGGTAAATACATAAATCATGACAGGCTAATAGAAATATATCGCAGCCAAGAGGCTGCATCATTTTCTTTCATTTATTCCAAGGCAGTTTAAAAAGAAAAAACTAAGCAAATTGCATCGCGTTTGAAGCCGAAATTTGACATAGCTATCTGGAATCTATAATGATCAATCTAATAATAATCTGGAGGTAACTAAAATTAATATATTGGATTCAACATTTCAATTTATTTATTTATTTTTCAAGGAAAGAAATTTTAGAAGGATAAAAATATACATACATCCAAGAATTGACAATTTTCTCTAACGTGATAGTTTCTTCACTTTAACTAGAATGCATTCTAATATTAAATGGATAAAGAAATAAAACAAGGGAATAAGTTGACTTTTGAAGGAAAACTGGACATGTGAACTTTGAAAGGTAGTCAATAATTTTATATGTATAAATGATATATAAATATATTTTTGAAATCGATATTTTTGTTTACTTTTATTTTTCATTATAAAATATAACATTTTATAAATATTCAATTCAAGCGTCTTGTTTTCTAACAGCAATAAACGTTTAACAGGTGTTAAAATTAACACTTAAGTAATTTAAAATCTTAAAGTATGGCTTATAAGTTTGGGTTGCATATGAGTTGTTATGTATATTTTAATAAGTAAATTTATATTCGTAAATTTTTATTATAAAAAAAAAATGTTTTATTATTAATTTATTTCCATTTTTTTTTTTAACTTTATATAATGATTCTTATGCATACCAAAACAATAATTTATAGGTATTTGCTGTATATAATATTTTTTTTTATTATTTTAAATATCTGAAAAATATAAATATGGATTTGTATTTATATTGATATCTACTTGTTAAGCACAGATATGTCTTTATATATTTAATATATATGCTTATTGCAAGTATATATGTATATTTATTATTTGGGTTTGTATTTAAAACATTGATATTACCTAAAATTAAACCATAATATAAAATAAAGGATGTACTATTTGTTTTATAAGTAATGCCTTTGTAATTTATTTGAAAGAGTATTAATATTTTATTCTTATTTTTCTTTTAATGCCAGAGTCATTATGAAATTATTTGAATTCACAATTTAATAGAGGATAACTTCGTATTTCACTTATTATTTAGTCTTTAAGTTACTTACACATATTATTATTCATTGATATGTTTAGATATACATAAATTTACATAATAGATGTGTATATTGGATTTAATAGAATTACCTTTGTTTCTGATATATATATTTGATTAGTTTGTTATATCAATCTTGAAAATAAATTATAAGGATAGATCTCATTGCTCTATATGATTTTAAATTTATTTCATGTATAGTTAGTTGGAAGGGCATATAAACAATTTATTTAAATATAACTGGAATAATTTTGTCTTTCTTCATTTAAATTATACAATTTATTATATTAGGCTTTCTCAACAATTGGATTCATTTAGATTATATATATTCCATTACGTTTATCATCCAATGTTTGAAGCATTATTTTCTTTTCATATATTGATGTTCCATTACATTTGAGATATAATATGTCTATATGATATATTGTCCATTACATTTGGCACCATAAACTGTTGGTCCCAGTTAACTGATGATTGTATAATGGAGTAAAAGTATGTTCCATTACATTTGGACGCCATAACGTAGTCAGCATAATATGTTTGTTTAATTATTCATTACATTTGGTGTATCAAAGTTAGGGGCTTGGTTAACTAATAATTATTGTTACAAAAGTTCATATGTTTATTTTCATTTGAGATCATATATAAAGATACATTCCATTATATTTGGCTTTCCCAATGTTTGGGGCCTTCTTTCTTCAATTTAAATGGAATGCAGCAAGTACGTTCCATTACAATATATATATATATATATATATATATATTATAACAGTCAGATTTGTATGCTTCATTAACATAGTGCAGAATTCAATCACCAAACTGTGGTTTTTAAGTGTAGGTAATCTAGAGAGAAAGTCAGAGGAGAGGGAGCAAAATGTAGTTAAAAAAGATAGGACAGAGTATGGTTTTAGTGGTCAGAAAATATGGGTGAAGGAAGTAGTAATGCAATGGAGATGGTTAGACAGAGAATAAGTAAGATAGAGGAAGAAATGAAGGATGTAGAAGTAAAGTTAAAATTGTTAGAGACAAAGTGTGAGGAGATAAAGGAATTATTGAATAGAAATGATAAGGAAAAAATGGATAAGGAAATTCAGAAGGTGGTAGAAAAGGTTAAATATGGAGTAGAGAAAGTAGATTATGAGGCAGTATTGATAGCAGATTCATTAATAAGAGAATGTGGGGATATAATTGCAAGGCAAAATAGAAGCAGGTATGTTAGAGTATGTTTGCCTGGAGCAAAAATTAGGGATGTGGCAAATAAAGAAAGCAAGGTAGTAGAGATGTATATATAATGATAGGGACTAATAATTTGTTAGAGCCATCAGAGAAAGTAATGGATGAGTATGTAGAATTGATTAGAAATTTGAGAGAGATTAAAGGAAGAGTAGGAGTAGTGGGACTATTACCAAGATTTGATAAGAGGCATTTGTTAGATAGGGCATGTTCTATAAATGAGAGAGTAAAAAAATTGTGTGAGAGAAATAATGTTGTGTTTGTGGATGTATGGGATTGGTTATTGGAAAGAGGGAGTTGTATAGTAAAGACGGTTTGCACTTAGGAAAACAAGGAAGTGAAGTTTTAGGGAGTCTGATATTTAAAGAATATAATTCGGGAAACCTTTAAAAGGAGGTGGGGTTTTAAATTGTAATATTATCAAAAAGAAGAAGAATGGAGGGGATATAAAAAATAAGCAAAAGATGGTTGATTTAGATATAAGTGTAGATGTGGAGAGGGAATGGTTTTGTAAGATTAGTGGTAAGAAAGTTTGTTATAAACGTAATGGAGAAGAAGGAAGCAAAAGAATTTATAAAAGAGTAGTTAGGAAAGAAGAAATTGTTAAAATTGGGTTTTTGAATATGCAAGGTGGTAGGAGACCAGAAAAATGGCTGCAATTAAATAAACCAATTGAAAATGAAGGGCTTCAGGTATTAGCAGTAGTGGAAACTCATCTAAGAGAAGAAGAAGAACCTATTTTGGAAGAGGTAGTATGGCAGGGTATAAACAGAAAAGAAAAAGAAAAAAGGAGTGGTGGTATAGGTGTTATATCGAAAAAAAATTTAAATACTGTTAAATGTCAAGAACATTTATGGTTTGAAATAAGGTTGGGTAGACAAGAATGGATGGTGGCTGTAGTGTATATTGCCACTGGAGATAGTCAAACTGTAATAGAGTGGAACAATAGTATATAGGAATGCCTAGTTAAGGATATACAGAGTTTTAAAGAAAAGGGGGAAGAGAATAATGGTTATAGGGGATATGAATGAGCATATTGAAGAAATTGATGATGTAGATAATAAGAATGGTCAGTTTTTGAAGGAATTTTGTCAAAGAGTAATTTTGAGCATTGGAAATTTATCAAATGTATATGATGGACAATACACATGGTCTAGGAATAATGTATTTCACACAATAGATTATGTATTGGTAGAGAAAGAGGGAATGAATAAAATACGAAAAATTAAGGTGTTTGATAATGAAGAGAGAGTGTGTAATAGTGATCATAACTTTATTGTAATAGAAATGGTTAGTAATGTGATGGAGGATAGAAATAAAGGTAGAAATAATAGTGAAAGATGTGGATGGAGAGTGAATGATAAGAATAAGTTGGAAGAGTATAAAATAAAAGTTGAAGAAACCATGGAGCAGTTGGTTGGGGGTGAGTATAAAGACTGGTGTGGTGAAGTAGAAAAAGTGGCAAATAGGGTTTTAGTTGAGAATATAAAAATGAGAGCTAGTAAAAGTGTAAAAGAGAGGAAAAAAGCATGCAGAGAATATAAGTGTGCTATTAAGAATAAAAAAAGTGAAAGTGATATTAATGCTAAATGGGGAAAGTACTTAGAAAAGAAGAAGCTAGTTAAAATGGATAATTATATAGAGAGGATGAAGTTAAATAATAAATTGTTGGAGAATATTAATAAAAGTGGAAGAGATGGGAATAAAAAATTTTGGAATTACTTTAAAAGGAGAAATGTAGGGGAAAGAGAGAGTATTAATAGATGATGAGGGAATAGAATGTAACTCTAGAGGCGAGCTAGAGAAAATCTTAAATATATATGTAATGGATATAGAAAAGATGTTAGATGTGAAGGAATTAGTGATAGAAAACATGAAAGCAGTTAGTAGTGGGAATATTAGGTTCACAAACAATGAATTGAATAAAGCAGGAAAGAGATTGAAAAGTGGAAAGGCGAGAGGTTTAGATGGATGGGCAGCAGAGATGGTAATGAATTTAGGGCATAGAGCAAAAGCAAAGTTATTATCATGTTTTAATAAGATGGCACAGAAGACAGTTTATCCGGGTAGTTGGAGTAATACAAGAATAAGATTATTATTTAAAGGAAAGGGTAAGGATCATAGAAAGTTAAATAATTATAGACCGATAGCGGTAACATCAGTTTTATATAAAGTTTTCGCATATATGATAGCTGGAAGAGTTGTAAAATGGATGGAAGAGAATAATCTAGTGGGGGAAATGCAAGGAAATTTTAGGTCAGATAGGCATATAGGAGATAGTTTGTTTGTTGTTACACAACTTATGGAGATGAGTAGGAATTCAAGTAGATCGTTATATATGAGTTTTATAGATATAGAGAAAGCATATGATAGAGTAAATAGAAATAGATTATGGGTAAGATTATCCAATTTGGGAATGGATGAAGCTTTAGTAAATATTATTAAGAAATTATATGAAAATAATTATTATACTTACCAATTAGGGGATATAGAATTAGTTAAAGTTAAAAATGGAGTGGGATTAAGGCAAGGATGCCCTATGTCACCGATTTTGTTTTTGTTGTTTTTGAGTGAAATGGAAAAAGCAATAGAAAGACTAGGAAGAGGGGTAGAAATACCATTAATAGGTGGCAAAGGAGTATATACTTTGTCGGGTCTTTTTTTTTTGCAGATGATATCTTTTTATGTGCAGAAAGAAGAGAAGATATGGATATTATGTTGAGGACATATGCAAGGGTGGGTAAAGAAATGGGGATTAAATTTAGTGAAGAAAAATCAAATATAATGATGGTTAATACTGGGAAAGAGAGGATGTAGTTTTTTTATTGGGGGATATAAAGTTAAGTGTGGTGGATAGATATAGGTATTTGGGAATCATCTTATGTAATCAGGAAAATTGCTTGGTTGAATGGGAGAAAAAATTGGTAAATGAAGCAAAGAAAAGAAAAGGTTTGGTAAAGAAACTAACAGTATTTTCATATAATAAATATGATGTAGCTAGAATTGTATGGAAGGGAGTTGCAGTAGCAGGGTTAACATATGGTAATGATGCATTATATGTTAGTAAAAGGATTTTAGATTATTTAAAGAAAAGTACGAAGGGAAGTAGGAAGACATGCATTAGATGCAGAGATGTGGACAGCAAAGGAGGCAATTCAAGGAGAAATGGGATGGTCAAGTTTCTATATGAGAGATGCAAAAAGTAAAATGAAAATGTTTGGTAGATTGCAGTTTATGAATAGTAAAAGAATAGCCAAAATAGTGTTTAATTGGGTTATGAGTAAAGGGCTGGTAACAAGATGGGTGAGAAAGGTAATGCGGTATGCAAAAGATTTGGATAAAGAATTTATATCGGTATACTTGTATAAAAAGTGGGATGATTGTGTTAGGAGGATTGTTGAGTGTTATAGTGGTAAGGAATGGGATAAAAGAATAGAAGCATTAATAAAAAATAGGGAGTTGGAGAGATGGAGAAGTAGTGTGGATGGTAAGAAGAGTAAATATATATTTAGAAGTAAACAGAATATTGGAAGCGAGTTAATTTATGATAATAGTAAGGAAAGTAGTTTATTGTTTAAGGCTTGAACGGGATCTTTAGCAACAAGAGAATGTACATGTAAATGGAAAACTATGGGTGATTTAGCATGCAAATTATGCAAGGAAGGTATAGAAAATATTAGGCATCTGTTGATTGAATGTAAATGCTTGAAATGGGATAATAGGTATGAACAAAGTGACAATACAGAAAGTGAGTTAGTAGTTTTTATGCTGGGTTTGTGAAAAGATAAGGGGGATTTATATTTAAAGGCCATAGAGTTGACAAAGATTATGTTGTGGAAATGGGATGGGGCAGAATATGGGAAGACTTCGAGTGGGGAATGGAAAATAAAGTGGCTAACAGGTTTATCTGGGCATAGTTGCTGAGGTATTCTTGACTTCGTTTAAGGAGAAGCCAAATACATCACATCACCAACAAGATGGGTGAGAATGGTAATACAGTATGCAAAAGATTTGAATAAAGAATTTATATCTGTATATTTGTACAAAAGATGGGATGATTGTGTTAGGAGGATTGTTGAGGGTTATAGTGGTAAGGAATGGGATAAAAGAATAGATTTATTAATAAAGAATAGGGAGTTAGAGAAATGGAGAACTAGTTTGGAGAGTAAAAAAGTTTAAATATATATAGAAATGAACAGAATATTAGGTGTGAGTTAATTTATGATAATAGTAAGGAAAGTAGTTTATTGTTTACGGCTCGAACAGAATATTTAGCAACATGAGAATATACATGTAAATGGAAAAATATGGGTGATTTAGTCTTTAACTTATGTAAGGAAGGAATAAGAAATATTAGACATTTGTTAATTGAATGTAAATGCTTGAAAACAGAAAGGGCACATATAATGAAGTTATGGAAAAATAAATATGAAAAAAGTGATTATACAGAAAGTATATTATTGGTTTTTATGATAGGTTTGGAAAAAGATAAGGGGGATTTAGATATAAAGGCTGTAGAGTTGACAAAGATTATGTTGTGTAAATGTGATGGAGCAGAATATGAGAAAAATTAGATTGGGGAATGTAAAATTAAGTAGCTAACAAGTTTTTCTTGGTATAATTGCTGAGAGATTCTTAACTTCATTTAAGAAGAAGCTACAGAACATCACATCACATCACCAACAGTACTGAATTTGAACATGGTTTATCAGTTACACAATACACACTATGGAACAACTCATCCGATGCTACATTACTAAACATTTCTTAAGGTACGGGGATCAGGGAGATGCGAGAGACTCATAAACTTTATTTTCGAGTTAGACATCTAATAACACTAATTTTAGGCATTTATATATTTTAAATAATCGAAGAGTTAGTGCTCTGAATGTGTGTCAAACAAATAAACATATGACAGCAGGCATATGGTTTGGAATTATTTAATTATAACATTTAATCATACTGAAATTCTAGTAGTGGCATTATTATTCCGATACCTTTTTATATTTACAAATGAAGTACAATTATTTTATTAACATAATCCAGCTACCTGAATTCTTGGATAAGTATTTTTAAAATCATGCCTTCAGGAATTTAATGACTTTTGCAATGAGCAAGTCTAAATTAGGAAATAATAATAGTGGCTGCGGACATATATTTTTATTTAATTAAATAAGAGATTTATTTTATAGAAAGAATTAATTATGAGCAAACATTGATCTGAGAGTGAATTCATATCAGATAATGTAGAAATGGAGTCATACTTGGAATGCTAAATTAATTACAAAAAAAAGTAGTACATTTAGAACTGTGATGTGAGTGTAGCAGTACAATAAAATGGCAGAGCCAGTGGATGAATTTAAAATGATGGGCTGGCATTTGCCATAGGCCCAAAGGTAAAGAAGTCACATTAGCATCATCAGGTGTAAGGGACCATATGGCAAGTACTTCCTGACTGTGTGACAGGCATCAAGTCCTATCAGAACATTCATTATGTCCACTTACATAGGACGACTAGGATCCAGCATTTACTGTTGATCCAGAATATCCAAGGCTCGAAGATGGATTATTGCATCTCCAAACTGTAACACATGTCTGATTAACATAATATTAAATCGGATTTACTTTTAAGATTTAATCTAAAATTTACGACTCGGTCTCACAATATCAACATTTAATAAATAACTTATTTTGCTCTCAAACAAATGTAATTAGTGGATTTATTAAAATACAATAACTTTATTATTTAAAACTACAAAGCAAGTTTAAAAAGGGAATTTGTAAGTTCAGGTGGTTAGTCTAAGAACTAATATGTCTGCCACCTGCTATGTAGTAGACTCCTGCATTTACAATAAGTGAGACAACGAATGCGTGTCGATTAATATGAAATTAATTGGAACAAAGTAATCTAACATAAAAAAATATTAATAATATGATTTGCAGGACATGCATCCATTATTTCATGTAGTCAATGATTTATTAGAGAATTATGGTGAATTTCGAACTGACCAGTCAACATAAGTATAGAAAATAAATTTACTATTCGGTCACCACACAAGATGGCAAACGTTTTAATTATGATTTATATTTAAAGATTGGCTGGGTCTGGTCAGAAATCTTATAGGCATGCTATTATTAACATAAAACAATGCAAAAGTAGAAATACATACCCAAGAAATAGACAAGAGTTAGGTAAGCTAAATTATTAGAAAGATTTACAAAGTATATGCCAACAAGTAATTTTAGAAGTACACAAATTTTATAGTTAGCTATAGCTTGTGAATAGAATTTAGAGTACTCTAAAAACCTTGGGTACAGGTACCCATTTTATAAGGAGATAAATTTCATGTTCCATATCAGTCACAAATTGTTCATTTAGTTATAGCAGTAGATCCCTTTCCCCGCACTCAGATTATGGTGTTTATTTTGATAGCAGCAGTAGCTCCTCATCTATCTTGACAGCAGATTCCTATTATTCAATTTATGAAGGGCACATGTGGAGGTTCAGGCATCTGATTAACCATCTCTGGAGGAGAATATCCCTGTCACTTTCTACTCGATCATTTTACAATATACGAATAAAATCAGGATTCACTAACCCTCCAAACCAAGCAAGAGCACAGCACCCATTCCATTTTAAAGTCCTTCTTTCTTTCTTTTTCTTATCTATTATTTTTATCTATTTTATTTTTAGATCAATCCATTTTCCCCAAGGAGAATCAATGCATTAGTCAGAGTTTAAGATTTTTAATTAATTCAGAAAGCTACATTTCCTATTGTTAAGATTTGTTTTACACCTTTTCAACATTTTGTAGCAATTAAAACTTTTAGGGAATTTTCTAATTAATCCATTGTCTCTCACTGACCATGACTTGCAAAATTTCAAGTTCAAAAGAGGATTTATAATTTATTTTTACCTTTCTTTAAATTAAAATCGAATTTCAAAATTTATTATTTAAAATAAGATTTTTGAAAACCAGAAATAAATGAACGAAAGTTTATCACTTAAAATAAATATGTAAAACTATTTAACATTATATAACTAAAAGAGAAATTTGAAATTATATCAAATATTTTCATTTACAATTTAAATATGTTATTGAAGTGTGTGTGCGTTTATGGTGAATTTGACAGATGTTTATATATTTTTAATACTGCTACACACACAATTTGATACCAAAAGTTTAAATTTAGGTAGGATAAAAGTGATGGTGAGAGATGATAGAAAAAGATGAAACTTAAGATTCAAATTCAAATCTTACTGTTTCAATATCAGTCATAAGTTATTTTTTCTTTCCTGTATGATTTTGATGGTAGATATATTAACCTATGAAGCACTGAACTGTGTTACTATGGCAACAATAATACTAACATATTTTTTATTATTAATTGTCTTAATGAAGTCTGTAAGTCAACTTTATTCATTTTAAAGTGGATATGTGAATAATAAAGCATATAGTTATGATAAAATTATTGATTGTTGTTATTATATGTATTTTTGTTACTACATTCATGATAATAAATTACAAACAATACAATCAAATGTCTAATGTCTCAAATACTGGAAAAATAGGTATAAAAATATATGAATATTATAGTGAGAATGTATTATAAATTGTATAATTTATGTCAGAATGAAAGAGTGGTATTTGTATTATAAGACATAAATGTTTATTGTATATACTAACTCTACAATATTTAATTTTTATTGCATAATAAGATTTTTATTTATGGAATGCTGGCTAGAATTGACTAAAGTGTGAATAAAAAGTATTACTATGGTTACATTGACATCAACGAAAAAGTTATAAATAGAACTGACTAAAAAAACTCTCTTTTTTATTTTAGCTTCAACATTAACATATCTAAATTTGTTTACATGATTTTCTTTTTATTGACTTTAACAGTATGTAGTTAACTAAACAAAATGATGTGGTGAAAAACAACAATATTCACACAGAAACTGTACAGGGTGTCAAGGTGAGTGACAATTTATTATAAAAATGAAAAGTAATTCAAAATTAATTTTTAGTATTTCAAAACAATCAGAATGTTTCTTTACTTTAGAAATGTATATTACCTACTTTTTAATGATGAATTCTAAATGTTAACAACAAAAAATCTATACAAAGATTATGTTTACCTACTGATATAATTTTATAAACTTGATGTATTATTTATACATAAGATAAAAATTGGTTCAATTTCCATAGACCATAATGGATAAAACAAGCATCTGTTCTCTTGTAATGTTTAATGAACTGATTACTTTCTAAATAAAAGGATATATACATTGCATCATCATGTATATAAATCAGCGGTGCACATTTATAATCTTTTATCAAATATCTGTTGAACAAAATTATAATTTGAATATTTGGAAAATATTGGAATTAACAAAATGTATCTTGGACCTTATAGTTTTCATAATACTTCTACTTTCTCTGAAATAACAAAATATCAGATCATGATTTTTAAAAAAATAAACACTAGAACTATGGTACTATTTTTGAAATGCCATATTTAAAAATTCTTACTCAGGTCATTTGCTTATATTTATCATTATTATTGTTATATTTTTTCCTCTTTATTTAAAATATATAGTATTTATTAATAGAAATATTAATATAATTTTATTTTAAGTAGTGCTCGATTTACATACCTAAATATAAGAGAGTTATGTCTTCCTAAGTTTGAATTTATATCTTGCAGCATAGTAATTATTATATTAATTTAAAATATTCATTTTTTATTTATTGATTATAAATTAGTTCCAAGTATGTGACTTATATTAGGAGTTCAAAAAGATATCATAAGAAATATTTATTTTATTTTGTTCCCTTAAATTTATATTAACAAATAAGTAGATTTATTTATGTGTGTATATATGTATTTACATTTCAATTAGCTATATTTTTATATAAAGTATAAAAAGATATATTTTGAATTATCTTATATTTCAGAAAGTATAAACATTCTACAATACTTGTGTGATACATAAATATGTGTTTATTGAGTATTGAATCAGTCGAGATGGAGGTGCAATCATGTAACTTAAACATAATCAGATTATATGCATATACTTTAAATGTTTATTTGCCATGTATATATTTTGATGTTAATTTGTATCAATTTGTTAATAAATTTTGAATTAATTTAAATCAAATAAACTTATTGGTTGTCATTCAATATTGCAATGCAAATTTATTGGTTAATTGTATTTGTATGAAATAATATTCACTTAATGATTATTCCATATAATTCATTAGAAGCAATTATAAAAATAATTTGGAAATCAAAAACACAGGATGGGTAAGAAAATGTAATTACACATCATTTATTTGTATTGAATTTAATGCTTATTATCTGACTAGGTATACATTTTATACAGTAATAAATTAAATGATGTGACATTCTTAAATATTTAATAAGTAATTGGAAGTTTATTGTAATTATTTTGTTAGTAACAAGTAATAGATATTCTAAAATAAAAATTATATATAAATTGATTTGATGATTGATAAAGGTACAAATGTGATTATTATTAAAGATGAATAAAGGTAGTTGCAATAAAATGTCTGTGTATTTCACTTTAGGTCAATGTTGATTAAAAGGAATATTATATTAAGTTAGTATACAGCCATAAAGATCATAATCTTATTCAGTTATAAAACTGGTAATGGTAATATATTTTATTCTGTTACAAATTAGAGTGATTTGCTTTAATTATATTTAAAGTTTATTAGGGTGGATTGTAAACTCAGTTTAAATATTAAATTTTAACATTAATATTTGATTATAATACTTCTAACAATTTTTCACATGTTTTGACAGTCATAGACTAAAGTTTTAATAACTTAGCTTTAAATATTAATTCTTATTAAGCGCAAGGTCAGCACATAATACTTATATAAAGCTAAAGCTTTAGTACATGCGCCTTAAGTGCTTAATTTAGCAAGAGACCTCTACAAATCATAACATGAGATTCAACTTTATAAAGATAAGAGGGACCCAAGGCACATGTACTAAAGCTTTAACTTAGCTTTAATAAATTGAAGAGTAATTGAATGTGATTTGTCGATTGTTGGAATAAGTATCAAATAGGAATCTATCATTTATTTTATATATTGTTGTGATTGGATACTGAAAATTTTAAAGTTATTTAATAGGATGACTTTATTTTATAATATATTAAGTTGTTGAAAATGGAAAGATATCTTGGGTTAATTGATTTTGTATTATTATTAAGTATTTAATTTTATTGTAATCGACTTACTTAATAAGAATATATTGATATTAGTGGAATAGCAAAGTTGAATTTGCAGTATGTTTATTTTATTTAGTTGTAAGTAGAAATCAATTATTGAGTTATATATTTTGTTAGATATCACTGATGTTGTAAACTTGTAGGGCATATTAAGATTATTTCATTTATCCATGAATTATTTCATTTAAATATAAATTGAAATATTTTTTGACTTTTGGTACAAATTTGTATTATTATAAAGAATGTGTTTATTCATGAGGAATATTAAGTGTATCTATATAATTCTTTGTCATTATTTTCACACTATTATAAGAGATTTATATAATAGGCATATATTGTTATTTATAAGATAGTAATATGTAGTTATATTGCTTTATCTTTAATTTATTGCAAATAATACATATATTTTAGGATAATTTGAAATAATGTTTTATTTGTTTTCTAACCATTCTAAGTGCTATTGGAATCCATAAAGTTACAATAAAGATAAGTATCATTATTTTATTGACTAAAGTGTTAGATTGTTATTTACTGATTTATATTGACCTTATCTTAGTTTATTATTTTCATTCTGTGACAAATGACACTACAATTCACGGGCATTATTAAATTAGGATTGTTCTTCCTTGGTTCATATTTTTATCCTGTTACTAATGGTAATCAATAATTAAGCTATGACACAGGATACAATATGACCCATAATTTAATTCTGTTATAAATGACTTCAACATAAAGTAAATTTTTATTCAGTTGCAACTAATGACCAATGATTGGGCTGTATTTTCATTTAGTTTGCATAAAAGTTTTAATTTCCCATGGTCATTATAGTTATTTAATGACAAATTACTCCAAGATCTGTGAAGCATTAAAAGAAGAGCATACCTGCATATTTATTCTATTACAAATAGTGCCACAATTTGTGGGCATTATTAAGTTGGAACCATTTTTTCATGGCCCACATGTTTACTCTATTACAATATATATGGTAAAACTCTTATTTCAGAATTTAATAATTTGTTATTTAACATCTTTATGCCTATCAGTAAAATTGTTCATTAAAATGAGAAAAACTCTTCATACAGTAGTGCCACTCAGTGCCAACCACTGTAATCAATGGGTGCCAGAAGGCTTGAGAATAAAATCCCTATCTAGTGCCTAAGATCTAGGTGTAATGCTCTCAGACCCAAGGCTCATCACTGATGAAAGCCACAAGTTAGAAATTAGTCTGGGGATATTACATGAGTAGGCACTAGATGGGGATTTTATGCACAAGCCTTCTGGCATCCATTGATTACTCTGGTTGGCACTGAGTGGCACTACTGTATGGAGAGTTTTGCCTGTTTTAATAAGTTATGTGCTGGCATAAGAAATGGTGATCATGTGATGTTTAGTGGTTTAAAATTGTTTATGTATATTTCATGGTCAACATCTCCATAAATAAACAACAAACAAATTCATGCACTTACATAACTTAAGTTGCAGTATCAATTTTGAACAAGATTCTATGAAGTTTTGGGAAGGATTTCACACTTACTCATTCGACATATAGAAAATGAATTTTAATCTCAAATGGTTCATTCAATGTTGTCCTATATTCATTTATTCAAATTCAGATTTATGACATTTCAAAATAAAATTGTTTATGTATTTTAAACTCTAATAAATCATTTACTTAAATAGTAAAAAATTCATTTTTTAATTATGTCCCCCATAAACAAGCCTGTGTAAAGTTTTTATTAGTATTAAAATAAAAGTCAAATATTATTTAACAGTAAATATTTAAGTTATCTATTTCTTAATTGAAAAGATGCATTACTAATAAAATATTTTAAATATATGAAATAACAAACAGCATTCAGTTTTTGTGATAATATATTGGACTATTTCCATCATTTATCAGTAAATGTTGAATGTATAGAAAATGTTAAACTTTATTCAAACTTTTGAAATACAAAATAAACTTGTTAATAATAAGACACATACAAATCACAGGTTAGTAATGACACAACATTTTGAGTATTCTCCACTCTTTTTCAGGTGTCAAATGTTGTGTCATTACTAACCTGTGTTGTCTATTTGTGTGCTATTATTAACATGTTGTATTTCAAAAGTTGAAATAATTTAATATTTTCTATACATTCAATATTTATTGTTAGATTATAGAAATAGTCCAACATATTATCACATTAATCCAGGCATTTAATTTTGATTTAAATTCAAATAAACTTGTGGTCATAAATATTAATCATTCTTTAAATTATTTTTTCGGCTATTTTTATTGTTATTTACACTTATTTTATGGTAAAACTTGAATTAAACTGCTCTGTGACTGCTGACATCTTCAGTTTTTTTGTAACTAATCAATTACTAAGAGTATTCTACAGAATATATAGTAAAAGAAATCTCAACAAAACTAGAGACTGCTTATTGGTTGATTTTTTAAACAAAAATATTAAGACACTCTCATATTATTCTTTTGAACAATACAGAGAAAAATGCATAATTTTTTCATGTATTTAATTATTTGTAATTATTTTTGCAAAATAGTTTTATTATAATTATTAAAATAAAATATATTTATGCTTCCACTTAGATTTTTTTGAAAGATTTTTCACTTTTAAAAATACAAGTTAAGATACTTAAAATCACGACTCTTTATCAAACAGCTGTCAAATAGTAGTGATTTTAAATTTTTGTAATAATTTCATAAATATAAATGCAATTTCAATTCCAGCCTTGTATTTTATAGATTTTTGTAACTTTTTAATTTATTCAGGTTAAAATATTAGAATTTATTCAATAAATATTTTTTTTTTACAACAGCATTATGATAATTTACCAGTAAATATAGTCATTGTTCCTATTATATATTTCACACACACACACCCATTTGTATATATATACCTAGATATCACTTAATGATTGGCTACTTAGTGATATTTTGCAATAGTGATCATCATCAATTTGTACCCACTACTTCGGTTTACAATCAATTATTCACTATAACGATGAAGAAAAATTTTTTTTTACATTTTTTGGCAGCCCTCTTAAATTTTGCATCACTGATGATGTCAGAGAATAGTTATTTGAAAGTAATTTTACCCAAAAGCAAAAATACATTACCGTAATACATATACTGGTAATGACTTTGCTGAAATTGTATAGCATATACAATATTTTATTCCTAAAACACATGGTTAGTGCTGCATTCAGTATTTTGATTATAGATTGTATAAACTTAAAATATAAATAATTAATGAATCTATAATACTATTTACATATAAGTGTTGAAATGTCCTTAGAAAAATTTAACTTTATTTATATATAATGTACAGTACTTGGATTATTTAAATAAAGTTTAATTTTTCTAAAGACATTGAATGTTAGGTGATGAAATAGTCCAATATATAAATATGGTACAACTAAAATACCATCATCACAAACTTTCAGGAAAATACTAAACATGAATATTAAACTGCATGTGTGTGTTCCTTAATTACTGTATGTTATTTTTAGAACACCAGGTTAGTTATATAAAAATAGTTATTGATTTTGTAACTTCATTAAAAATGTTGTTTACACCCAACTGATTTTAAATCAAAAGAAAAACAACATTTTAAAATGTGAATGTTGAATTAGAAAAAAGTTTAAAAAGAAAAACAGATTGCATTTAAAATAAGTGCTAATGAATAATTTTTCTACACAAACAGAGGGAGTATTATTAGATTATCATACATACATACATATACAGTACAATGTGTACAGTACAATATCTGCATAATACAGCGCAATTTACATGAGCATATTACATTAAGGGTTTTGTTTTACATGTTTTTATACACTGCTTTCGATAAATAATTTTTTTAATATGTACTTTATTCCCAAGTTAGTGTATTTTTTTAGCTTTACAAACCAACCAATTTGTTCCCATAGGCTCCCATTATAAATACTTATTCTGTATATGATATTCTTGCTTAATGATGAGTCTTGGAAGACCAATTGCCATTGCTAAAAGGGGTAAAGATGTATCACATGATCACATTTTCCTATACTAGATGCAGTGCTCTCAGATCCAAAGCTTTTCACTGACGAAGGCCACAAGCCAGAAACTAGTCTGGGGATATTGGATGAGTAGGCACTAGGTGGGGATGTTATGCACAAGCCTTCTGGCATCCATTGATTACTCTGTTTAGCACAGGTGGCAATACTGTACGGAGAGTTTTGCTCTGTTTAGGGTAAAGATGTATATACATATTGTAATGGTGTCAAAAATTGGGGTGTCATGGGGTATATATGTGAGGAGATGGTAACACATCATCATCTTTATACAATAGTCAAAAAATCAATTATAAATAATAAATATAGAATGAATAAACTCATTATAAATAATCACGAGCATGAAAAGAATTAATAAGGAATATATAAGAAGCCACTAAACATCGCGTGATCATGATTTTTTATGCTTACACAAGCTGTTTACACAGAGACTAAACTCTCCATACAGTGTCATCCATTTGATTACTCTGGCTTGCACTGAGTGGTGCTACTCTATGAAAATTTTAGCCTCTGAATAATATATAAGAAGCATGAAATTGGCAAAAATAAATAAAAGTGTCATTATAAGTAATTATACTTCTAATAATTTGTAAACTACAAATTACCCACTTTTAAACAAATGTAATAAAATCATCAATAGTCAACGATAATACTTGTGACTGCATTTAAAAGAGATTCATTCTATAAAACAGGCTTTCTATTTAGCCACTGCTAAACTTAGAGTAGAATTTGGATTCACATACTTAAGTGCTAAAATATCCATCAGAATATAAACTAGGGTTGGGGTCCTGATATCTGCTGATCATCATCAATAATTCATCCCTATAAACTAAATTCCTAATAAAAGATAAATGGCAGTAAATTGATTTTAAAAGTTGATACTTTTGTTCCATACAGAGTTGTCATGTGGATGTCTTAATGTAAACATAATCCTCTGCATACATATAACTAAATCATTAGTGCTCTCTAGAGTAATTCACAATCATAACAATGCTTTACTTCATTTTAAATAATTTTAATGGGATAATTTAAAAGTCATTAAAACATAAGCTGCAATGAAATCAAGCCACACAAACTACCTATTCATAGAACAGAGAGATAGAGAAATAAAACATAAATATTAGAATATTTTTAATAATTATTTAATAAACTAGCTGATTAATTAAAAAGAAATAATATGATAATTCAAATACACCTGGGTCTCATTTTATGCAGATTTTTTAAATGCGATTTTGAACTTATGCGATTCATGTTCCTTCTTACTATCTTTTTATGTGGTTTTCTTTTATGTGATAAAAAAGTTCATATTTCACTGTATTTATTAGATATCAAGAAATATAAACTGTTAATAACTTATTTTGATTTGAAATACTTTTTTTCAAAAATATGACATTATATTAGCAGCTAGAATGAATAAGGCCTGAAGCTATTTAGAAACTTAGCTGCTATGTAAACAATCTACTTATACTTACGAATATAAAAATATCACAATAAATATTCAAAAGTTTTAAAATTTCAAAAAATATTTCATTAGATATAACAGAAATAAATAAAAATTCTTTTAGATTTTTAAAAATAATCAGAAATAACAAATATTTTGTTGATTTTGTAAACTGAAAATAATCTTTCTAAAAATGATAATGTATAATTTTTTTGTTTAGATTGCATCTCCTTTTTTAAATATTTATAGAAACAAAATGTGAACATTTAAAATTTATTTCAGTAGTAAACAAAAATATTTATCAAATGAAGTCAAATTTATTATTGACTGAGAAGTAATAATCATTTAATCATATATTTTATGTTGATGTGTGAGAAAAAGAAAAATGTCAGAAAATGCTGAAATCTGAGTTTGTTGCAATGAACAAGCTCTTAAATTCCAACAAGAGCTAAATAGTAGTTCTATGTCTGTATTATGTATGTGTATGTTTATATTTTCTTTTATACACATATATACATGGAGAAACTTTTAGACAGAAAAAAGTTATAATAATTTTTATTTTCTACTTAAAAAGAATGTATCTTTAAAATGTGTTTATATTTTCTTTTATACACATATGTACAAGGAAAAACTTTTAGACAGAAAAAGATTACAAGTAAAAATATTTAAGAACTTTTAATTTCTACTTAAAAAGAATGTATCTTTAAAAGTTTTTAAATATTTTTACTTGTAACTTTTTTCTGTCTAAAAGTTTCTCCATGTATATTCAAGTATAAAATAAAATTTAACTGTTTGTCATTATTAACACATTTGTAAAAGCATGTTATGTATATAGAGGTGCACTAGTGAAAGTGCATTCTCTAACAGCTAGACATAGTAGTCTGGATATTATGAGCTTCATAAACAATTAGTACAGTCATCATCTCAAAGTTTAATCACTGATTCCATTGTTGATAGAAAACCATTAACACAACACAAGACTGAAGGTGGCGCTAGTTGTACTTCATCTTGTCACAAATCTGATTTCTTTCCATTTCACAAATAAACAGCATATTGTCAAATCGCGATAATGATTAAAATATGTATGAAAAAACGTAAAATAAATTACACATAAAAACATACTTTTTTCAATAAAATTAAATACAGTAGTTAATAAAAAAAGTAAAAAAAGTTAATAGACTTTAAAAGGGACAACATTGTACCATCCATAGAATTATCTGAATCTCTAAACACCAACATAAACTCCCATATCTATACAAACTAATTATTATTGCTTTGTAGAGCTAGCTCAAGATCATGAGGGCTGCAAATATAAACAAAAGATAAATATAATAGCTTACTCTATGTAGGCCAATCTAATAGATGAATAAATATCAGAATTAAGAAACATATAAATGCTTTTAATCAGAAAATTAAGACATCAGTTTTTACTTTCCATTTTTTAGAAATTGGTCACAAACCATACTTGCTAATTTGGAAAGTTTGTATGATTTAAGAACTATCAGAGAATCAATTGAAATATTAAAGAGACTTACTGGTTTAAATACAGCTGACAAAGCACAATGTATTCCAATTATCTGAAAACCTTTCATTTTATCCCTGTCTTCTAATATTAACTTAAAATTAATAGATGAAAAAACTGAGGAAAATAAAGATTTTTGTAAGCCTCATTTTTTGAATGCTGAACTGCTTCAAGTTGAATCTCATTTCTTATCTCTCACTCAGTCATGTTACTGTTTGAGATCTAATATTTTTTCTTTCAAAAGTTAACCTTGACAATGGCAGATGCTAGTTTGCCAAATTATGATTATGTAATGGAAAATAATACACAGTTTAATCCAAAAAATAATAATTTATCTACATCATACAGCTATGAAAACATTATATATATATATATATATATATATATATATATATATATATATATATATATATATATATATATATATATATATATATATATATATATATATATATATATATATATATATATTAATATATAACAAACTAACCAAAGGAAATACATATAAAACAAAAAAAGACTTATAAATCCAATAAATAATATTATATTTCAACCAGAGGACTGGTTGAAACCAGTTCTCTGGTTGAAATATAATATTATTTATTGGATTTATAAGTCTTTTTTTGTTTATATATATATATATATATATATATCACTACTTTTATTATTTATGATCAAATTATAACTTAATCATCCTCTATCTTTTTGTTCTATATTTCATTGTAATACATTTTGTAAAATTAATTCTGCATCAAAATACAGAATTTTTTCCAGATGTAATTATTGTTAAGCCTCAAATTATTTGGTCACTTTATACACTGATCATCATTGGATCTACAGTTGGTTGCCATTTATAATGATACAGATGAATGATGTGTGACATGAGGAAATGGAAGACTAGAGTATATAGATTAAAAGGATATAGAAATAATGAATCAAAATAATAAAAAATGAAAAGAAGAAACTGAGATGGTAATCCAAAAGGTACAACAAATATTAGGAAAAGTGCAGAACCTGGACAGATACAAAGTGGATATCAAAAACAGCTGTTCTCAATTGTTTGAAGGCTGTGTATCTCATTTGGGAAATATTGACTGTTGGTTTTATATTAAATGATCCAATAATAAAAATGATTAGAAATAACCTATTAGATAAGATAGACTAGATGATTATGAATATTCATAAAAGAAGAATTAATCAGATAACAGAAATGCTTAGGAAACAAATCCATAATATATTTAGAAAGGAAACAGATTTTGGGGTTTTTCAACTTTTAAAATAAGGGACTTCAAAAAATGAGTAATAAAACTAGTATAAAAAATAAGCCTTTTGAAAGAAGTAATAAACCTAATTCAAGGAAAAAAGTGTGGTTAAGAAGAAAGTTGAGGTTAAGAAGAAAGTTGAATAATAGTTCAGTGAGTGAGAGATAATCTGAACAGATCATTATCACTGTATCACTGCCTGACTCAAATAAAGATCATTAATTATTTATGGTTTTGAATAATTACCTAAATATTACTATAACCTTGGACAAGACCAGTAATAAGATGACCATTAAAATATAAAGTTAAATAACGAGAAATTAAATGTGTATCCCTTTTTATTATCTTCTCATTTTAATGTTGGGGTATTGTAATATTTTTGATGGTGACCATCTCTAACCATGCAAATTTTATAAACTTGTACATAAATAAAGTTAAAATAGAAAAATATTACTTAATTTTATCATATTCTTATAGTAAGTCTTGATTTAAATATAATATGAGAATTCTCAAACATTAATTTTTTTAATAATAATATGAATATTTTAATATATGGTATAAATGTTTGTAAAGAGAGAAAAGAATAAAATCAGAAAAATAATTTATTTTGATGTCTCATTTCAATAATTTTAATCATTTACCAGTTTTAATTTTAGTTTTAAAAGATACTGAAGAAAAAAAGTCTCATCAGTAAATTATTTAACGATTTTTATTTTTAATATTTAAGAGGGACAAATTAATATTATTTTCCTTTTGGCATTAAAATAACAAATGTAGGAATTTTATAACTTGTTTTGCAGTAAAAAAGATGAGGAAAATAAGTATTTTTTTCATTAAAATAGACCTAATTAGTCAGTGTTTAATTTGATCAGTGGGTGACAAGAATATGATTGTTTGGAGACATGATTATTCCAAAAAGTACCCTAGAGGAAAGGAAAAATAAGTAGATTTCAGTTGTTGAAGAGGCTTAATAGAAATCTTAACTAAGTTGTTGAGGAGAGCAGTCAGTCCTGACTCAGATACTGAAAAAAAAGCATAAGTTTAACTATGAAAAAAGTGTAAAACATAGTTGTTGGAAAATATCTGCTAATTTTAGTTACCTCCATGTAACCTGCTTTATTGAAACAAATGTAAAAGAGATAAGGAATACCCCTGAAGTAATCTGAAACAAGCCTTGCCTCCATCAAAGAGCATGAGTGATTTTATCTTTATGTGTATAGTAGTTTGCCCATTCTGTGTGAAACCTGAAAATATATAACGGAATGGATAAATTTACTGTGTATATTAGCATGGAATGGAGTAGCCTTTAAGTAGAAAATATATATAAAAACTGAAAATTATAAGTGTCAAAAAGGTTTCAAAATAAAAAATAAAACCACGATAAAGAGTATTTTTAACATGCATACTATACTTTTAGTAGAGATAAACATTTTGTAGAAATAAGAATTGATAACAATGAATAATTTTATTAAGGTAACATTTTTTGTGAAATATATATTTTATTATTCATTTAATATTTTTTTTTTCAAAATTATAAAAATAATTTTTAGATGATTTATTTTTTATTGAATTAAAAATTCCTTACAAACCATGTTTTTATTCATTTATTTCCCTTGTTATGTGTTATACCGACTTCAAAAATTATTAGAAAAGAAAAAATAGATAAATTCTTTGTGTGTTATCCTGAAAATAATTGCCAAATAAAATTTTGACTTTGTACTCTGTGAAAGGAGAAACCTTCAAAGGAAAAACTTTTTTTGAAACTGGGAATTACAGGTGTTAAAGAATTATTCAAAAAAAAAAATAATACCACTATAAAAGTTATTTTTTAATGTACACATTATCTCTTCATTCATAGATAAAATCTTACAGAAATAATAGTTGATAAGAATAAATAATTTTATTAATTGAGTTTTTCCTTGTGAAATATATTTTTGTTATTCATTTATTTTTCCTTCGAAATTTTAAAAAGAATTTATAGGTAATTTTATTAATTTAACATTTTCTTTTGAAACATGTTTTTTTATTCATTTGATTTCTCTCAAAATTATAAAATGGATTGATGACTAATTTAAAACTCCTTTATCTATGATTATAGAAAAGTTGTTTAATAACCTTTGTTATTTAAAGGAAGTAACTTAATGAAAGCAAAAATTGATTAATTTAATAAATAAAAATCTGTTGGTTAATCAATCATATTTTTTATATAAAATTATATTTTTTGATAAAATGTATGTTTGAATTATCATATTATCATTTCATTTTTTTAATTTTTTAAAATAATTAATTTCTTCATTTATTAAATAAATGTTGAAAAAGATTTCAATGGCAACATTTTTATTTCCCCAACTATGTGCACTATGAATGGATATTGTGGGTGATGTGATTTTATAATAGCTTAATGTTTTCAAGATTTTTAAATTATCCCAGTAAAATTATTTAAAACAGGTTAGCTGTTATATTTCTTTCTTTCTTTTGTTCACAATTACAGTTCTTAATATCATATGATCTTGAGCTAGTTCAAGAGAGCACAATGGTTAGTCATATCAATGTAGTGCTTTATGTTTGTGTTTGGACATCCAGATGATAACTCTAGATGGTGTAAAGATATAACCTTTAAAGCCAATTCATTACATTTTATTTTTCTTATTAAAAGTTTAGTTTATAGTTGACCTGTATCTTCATGGTACCATATGGCCATAGCATTGATGATTATCAATATGTATCAGTATTTCAGCATTATTTTTAATATGCTTCTCTAAATCTGGCAGTGGCTATATAAGTAATTTTATAATGTACTTTTTTAAATTGAATCACAAAGATGACTGTTGATTGCTGCCTGTTAATTGCTGATGAATTATTGGTTCTTGTGTAATGTTGGTGATGTAGTTTATAACTTATTATTATTAATATATCTACCTACTTCATTATTCTTATGCTCCTTTTATATTCCATGTTAATTCTTTCATGCTCAAGATTATTTATAATTATCTTTGTGATATGTGGAGAGGATAATGATTTCCAATCTCCCCATATCATCTCCTACACTTCCATACCATTACAATATATAAATTATAAGAAATAATATAAAATATCTTTATGTAAAAGCAATATTGTGCGGGTCCATCCATGTTAAAAATTTAAATATTTATATACTGACATTTTGACTTGAATACACATGTTATCTACTGGGTAATAAAAGACAGAAAGACAGTTGTAGAGGTACAACAATCACTGATGATTCAGGTCATAAAATTGATTTTTCTAGTATCAGGATCACATCCAGATGTGATAATCTCTACCAATGCAAAATTAGAGCAGCCATTGAGATACCTAATGGTCAGATTGTATCAATAAGCGAGATGATACATGCAAATTTCCTCCTATTTGGATTTTTTTTTTAGCAAAACATTCTTAATTTAACATTTTTGCTATTGGTGGAACTTTAATGTTTTTTTCAAATCAATGATTGTAGTGCCTCTACAACTGTCTTTTTACTTTTTATCACCCAGTAGATGACTTGTGTGATCAAGTCGAAACATCGGTATTTTAATATTTAAATTTTTTAACATGGATGAACCCACAAAATATGTCTTTTATATATGCAACCTGTGAAAATCTTCATATCAACATATATATATATATATAAATATATATATATATATATATATATATATATATATATATATATATATATATATATATATATATATAACAACAATAATAATACAGAAAAGCTCTGTTTGGCAAATGTTAATTTTTTCTATTCAGAGTATTGAAATTATTTTATAATTTCAATGTACATGGCCTACGTAGTGGCATCTGTCTTTTTGATGATAAATTAATTAGAACCTATTATAACAATAATACAATATGTACAAGGAAGAGAAAAAAACTTGGATAAGTGTATACTGTATAATTTTTCATTCATTTGTCATTAACCAAGTATTCATTAAATTAATTGATGTTGTATATATGTTTATACAATTATAATTGTTGCAATTGTTATAATTGGTTGCATATAGGTTCTTTCTATTAAGTTCTCTAATGTAATTTACAAGTCTTCTATTTTTTACACAATCTATTTAATGACTGTATTTTAAATAATGAATGTATATAAGAGATTTATTATCTTTTCTATTAATTGCATTACCTTGTTTTTCACTCTTTCATCTGATGTTTCCCTATATGTCTATTGTAAACCATATCCACAAATAATTTTATATACTATATTTGCAGAAGAGAATTTTTCTGTATTATTATTGTTATTATGTATATAAAGTTATTGCTATTATATACAGATATTTTGGATTTTTAACTATAAATGAATACTCTCACTTCCAAACACAAGATAAAGTCTTTGTGAAAAGATAGTATCAATCCATCTATTATTTCAACTCAAAGTGAGAGTATTTATTTATAGTTAAAAATCCACAAAGCACATGTGCATTAGCTTAATGGCTGATTATTACTATTACAGCTTATAAAAAACATAGCGCTGTGTAAAATAAATCTCATAAAGATATTTTATAATTTATCATGCGATTTATTTAAATATATGAAAAAACAGTATAGTGGATTAAAGTTTTATTTTTCTATTCTTGATTATATATATATTATTTGGAGTGTTGAAATATGAATTTTTAACAAATTTTTCATTTGCAAACTTAAATTTGTAGCAATCAAGTCCAATTTATTGATTCATAATGTTAAATAAAGGGTTTAAATCTTAAAATTAAAATGCTGAGCTATTGACCAAAATCTCACTAGGTATGGGTCAAAAAAAATTAATGTGTAGTCAACGTTGGTGGTCGAGTGGTTAGCACAGCTGCCTTACAAGCAGTTGTCCTGGGTTCACTTCCCGGCCGATGCTGGGACACATGAAAAAAAAAATGTGAAAAGGAATTAATTATTTGTTTCAGAGCTCTTCTTTAAGTATCCTGATTGTTGACTATAAATCTTTTATTCTTTTATTGCTTTACTTGAATTTTATTTATAACATCTAATGATAGTGGTCCTTTTTATAATTGTTTATTCTATTTGTCAAATTGCTACGGAGGGTGAGACAATTCGTGATATTTTGTTCCTAATGCATTCTGAAAGCTTTACTTATAAATTTGATTTACTTAACCAGAAAGGATATCATTAATTTCATCCTGTCATTGAAGTTAAATTTATATTAAACATTCTACCATTTCATAAACTGGAGATGAATTAATTTTTTATCAATTTTTAGAACTCGCAGATGACAAAAATTCTTTCAGATATTTTTTTGTCTTTTTAAAATATATTTTTAAAAAATAATATAAATAACAACACTGGTTTAATATGTATATATAAATTAACAATATTTTATTGTTTTATAATTTTTAAAACATTAATAATATATTATTATTATTATCCTTTTAATAAATAAATTTAAAGCTACTTTAAACAATATTAAAAATTACATAATATTTTAAAGAATTGTTAAAATATATATTGTTATTATTAAGGTATAAATAACAAATATTTTACATACATATATAATATGAAACATGTCTATCTATTAGCATTGTGAGTTTTTCCTCCTAAGTATTATATTCAAAATTTTTTATTCTTTCCTTGCTTTACCTAGCTTGACTTCAAAGAGTAAATAACTAAGCTGTATTATACCCCTACCTTTTATCTCTGCCTACTATGAAATAATAAATGACTATAATCAAGTGACATGTTATACCATTCAATATTTATATTTAATTTTTTTTTTAGTAAATGTTTTTCATTTACTTTTTTGATACTTGTATCCTTACCTTTTATATTGTTTTAAAAATCTAAATTTCAAAAGCTTCCGATTATTTCCCTTTAATTGCTTATGTCTGTGCCACATATGAAGTTACAGTTCAAAGAAAATATATAACAATTAAGCCTTCATTTGTTCACAGAAAAGTCCTCTACATTAAAAGTCTATTTAGGCATTGCAATTCCTATTAATTCCTATTTTTTCTTATATGTCAAAGCATTGACCCGGAAGCGAACCCGGGCCAGCTGCATGGAAGGCAGCTATTCTAACCTCTAGGTCACCAACGTTACCACTTGCTAATAATATATTCAATTTCTAATAATCAATATTTCACATTAACCTGCATTATTTTCTATATAATGCTTACTTTTAATAAATATTATACCCACATCTAGTTTTATTTTTTGTAAGTTTATAATCTATTTGAATAGCTAAATGTTTTCAGAAAAATCCAAACTTTATTTATATTTTTACAAATGCATTCCATTATTAAAAATAATGTATATATTAATATATAACACAATATTTAAAGTGATGTTATTTATCACTTTCTTGGATAATGCTGGTCAACATCTTTACATTCATGAAAACTAAATTTAAAGTGACATTCTAATCAACCAGGATATTTTTCCAAAGGCATCATCAATAGAAGTTTTATATATCTGTATGAGGATTCGCTTGATTTCTCCACTTTTTTTCCTTTAAAAACTAAGATTAATAAATAATTTCTAAACATTGTGAATTATCTCAGTAAATTAACTTATAGAGTTATTTCTTAATGTCATGTGAACGTCTTTAATTGTTTTCTTTGCCATATAATATAATTTTCCAGTTGAATATATGTTCACTGGTTCTTAAAGTAGACTTATATATCTCTTTTATTATTATTGTAATATGTTGTTTTAATTGTTTTTTATTTCATCAATTAGTTTCAAGGATATATACTATTCCACTTTCATGTTAAATTTGATCTTCAATGTGTGCTAAAACTTTAGAAAGATATTAGATTTCATATTAATTTCAATTTTTTTTTAGTTAACATGGCATCCTAATATGGATGGATGGATATACGATACTTCATATCACTGTATTTCCATTTGATGTTTTCTTTCATTGTCTATTTAAGATTTTCTAATGATAGATGATGGATGACCATTTTTCATGAGAATTTGTATATATGTTGGATATTTCTCCTATATTTATGAAGTTTCATAGTCATGTTGAAGATCATACATCAGCAAAATAGTCACCCATTACAAAATAATTAAACAGTACAAAGCAACTGTAAAAAAGATAAATGTCACTAAAATAAAAGACCATACATATACCAATAAATAAATGTTTTATTGGGGGCAATCGGGAAAACTAAGCAATAAGGAAAAACTAATAAAAAAAAAATTATGGAAGCTGCTTGCATGACAATGGCAAATAAACCCATAATCAACTTAGTGGAATATTCCATAATACTTGGAAACCTTCATTAATGTTGCGTTTTAAAAATAAAAATGGAGAATCAGTAAGATTTCACAGATAAGTATATAAATTTTCTATTAACTTTTAGTTACTTTTGCAGAATAGCTTAGTTGGGATTGCTATACTGTCTCTAGTCAGCTATAAATGCTTAAAGAAGAGGGGAGAATAATACAACTTGAAACTTTGTGTTCTATATTAATTTGTGAGCTATTACTATCAACGAAATATGTGAATCTTTCTAAACACATTTAACAACTTAATTAGATGATGAGAAAAATAATTCTCTACAAATCTACTTTTATTACTTATCATTCTGCATAAAAGTTTTATCAGTTTATTATTATTATTTTGAATATTGTCATATTATCAGCAAACCTGACATGATGAATACTCAATTTCTATCAAACAGCAGTTATTTAATAACATACCTCGGTATATATTAATTTAAACATGTATATAGCATCCGTGTCTAACATTTTGTCTTATATCTTCTGATTCAAATAATAATTTTCTAATTCACATATTCTTCCTCCATTATATATATATATATATATATATATATATATATATAGGGAGCATGTCAATAGATCTAACAAGCTTTCATCAATAAGTGCTGTAAGCGAAAACATTTAAAAATCTCTATCTAGAAGTATCCCTATCATCAGACCGGTTTCATGCTTTGGCTCACCTCAGTGAAGCACTAGAACATTTAGACACTAGATCTAAAATACCAATTCAAAGCCAGCACTTATTTAATACCTATCTATTAAGTAGAAAATCTGAAATTTTCAGACACCTATATGAGGATAGGGATAATTCTAGATATAGATTTTTAAATGCTTTCTCTAGCAGCACTTAATGATGAAAACTTGTTAGAGCTATTGGCATGGCTCAGTATATTATATATCTGTAAGGCAACCTTAAAACAAGGTCATGTGATATATGATTTGTTTTTTTTTATTATATATATATGTATATATCAATAAAACTCATCATTCAAATTATATATTTGATTTTCTACCTTTTTTAAAATTTATATTCCTGTTTAAATAGAAACATTATTATCTATTAAAAATAGGTGTTCAAGACTCTTTAAAAAACATTAGTTGCTTAAAAAAATAAACTGGTTGTTTTTAAAAATCATTAATTTCATTGCATAGAACTTTTCTCTAATAAAATTATGCTTAATTTTTGGCAAAAAACCTTTCCCAAGTTTTTGGAGTCATAAAATACTTCTTAAAAATCAAATAATTTTTCACTTTTTTTAATCATCATCATCAACCTGATCCATTATTTTATATATGGATGATAGTGCATCAGAAGTATTTTCAGGATATTTTTCCTCTAATGTTTTTGCATTCTTCCAACACTGTTTAATTCTATCAAATCTGTGATGTTATTTATCTATGAATGTTTTGGTCATTTTCTTCTTAATCCATTTAAAATTTCTATACCGACATATTTTTCCAATGTGTTATTATGTTTCATCAGACATCCAAAATAGTATAGTTTGTTTCACTTTATCTTCTTCAACAGCTGCGCTTGTGAATCTGCCTTCATAAAAATGCATATTCTTAGCCATCCAAGGAATACCAAGCATCCTTAATAACATTTTTCTCAAGAACCTTTCAGTAATATTTTATTTCAAATGCATCAATCCTTGCTCTTTCTCTTATTTTTCACAGCCCTTGATTGACATCCATAAATTGCAATAGACTATATCAAAATGGGCTGATATAGTCCTCAATAATCTATACTGTGTTAGAATGATAATAAAAGAGAATTGCTCCTGTTTTTGTGTTGTAGTAAGATGGAAAAGGGGAAGTGACCTTACTCATTTAAGATTAGTGGATAATAATGGTGCAAACTGTAACCAAAGTAATTTAATAAATGCTGCACAACAGTATTTGCAATGTAAATATGGATATCATCAATAGGAAGAGAACCATTAAGCATCATATGATCACCTTCTCTTATACTAGCACATAATTGTTTATAAACAAGGCAAAACTCTCCATACAGTAGTGCCATCCTCTGCCAACCAGAATAATTAATGAATGTCAGAAGACTTGTGCATAAAATCCCTATCTAATGCTTACTCATCCAATATCCCCAGACTAATTTCTCCTCACTGATGAAGGCCACAAGCCAGAAACTAGTCTGGGGATATTGGATGAGTAGGCATTAGATAGGGATTTTATTCACAAGCCTTCTGACATCCATTGATTACTCTGATTGACACAGGGTGGCACTGTTGTATGGAGAGTTTTTCCTTGTTTATAATAAGAAGAGCATTTGTAATATTAGAAAGTAATTGAATCAGAACATAGTTATAGAAAAGCAGAAATTCAACAACGGTAGAATTAACAATTATCAAAAACTTATAATTATAGCTTATTCGTGTCAGTTGCAAATTACAATTGACACCATTTTTAATAAATAATATTTATTATCTCTATTATTACTTTATTGCAATCGAAGAAAGCAAGATTCCAGATGTTTATTATATATATAATATTAAGTTTATAAAGGACTTTAATTTTTAAAATATCTTTTTATAAACAATAGTAATCTTTATTTAAAAATAGCTTCTTAAGAAAGCATTTTCTACTTCAATACAGTTCATTTTATTGCTTTGTCCTGCTTTAAACAATATTTTTCTTAGTATATGAGCTGGCTTTTCTGACCGGTCAGTCTTGTGAAATAATCTAACTTGAAGTACATAACAATTTTCCAACCAACTTGAAAAACTGATCATTGCATTCGCCGCATTTATTCTTGCAATATTAATGAAGAAGGCTAGAGCCACGTAAAAATCGACAGACTAGAAAGGTAAGCAGTTACAAAAAGAAATACATTTTCTATTCATCGTTCAATTTTTGCTACTGCCTAAAAGTTATGTACCACTTACGAAATCTTTTTATTTTTCTTTACTTAAAAGAATAAAATAGATTTTTATAAAATCATCCTTAGTTTTTATTTATTATTTTTTCTCTAAGTGGTGAAGATATTTGTAAACAAACCAAACAAAAACATTATTATTATTTTTTAAGTAAAATAAAACAGTCGTTTGCTTATCTTGTTGCGCAAATTTAAATTTGCAGCCGATATGTTTTTCTCCCTCTCCCCTAAAACTCCAGTTCACTTCCTTTATCCTGTTAATCATGTTATGACGAATGTTATAGATTAACAGGGCAACATTTATAATATATGATGCTTTTTTATAAGTTTATATCTACTTTAGTTTTTTCCCCTCTGGATATGACTAATTGGTACTATCACAACTCTATACTTTGACTCTCCTATGATGACGTCATTAATCAATTTTTATGTATTACTTTTGCTAGCTTTTGGTTCTTATAAAGTTTTGAATTTTAAATCTATAAGATAAATAAGTAGTTAATACATTTAGAATTAATTATAAATGTACTAATATGTATGTTCGTATATATATATGTTTATAAAGATTTTTAACTCAAAGTTGTCCCGGGTTAGCGGGTTCGCTTCCCGGCTGATGCTATGACACATAAAAAAAAAAATCTAGTAATTTAGTTAGTTCACCAACAATCTATGTATTATTGACTTAAAACCAATTGAATATATTTAATATTAATAAAGTAACATGATTAGTGTAAGAAGTGACTGTATGTGTGTGATATGCATACAGAGTCAGTCAGAAAGCCAGTTAGTGCCAAAACAATAATCTTGAGCCAAGGTTGATATGCTTTACCACCCTTTGTTGCTTTAATCATAATTACTTCTAACAATTTATTATAATCATTTTTTATATAATAAAATGGATTGCTGTGGTTTATCTTCATTCCGGATAAGCGTTTCAACTTTTTAAATATTAATATAATAATTATATTATTGGGATATTTTCATATCATCCAATATATACACCAAATATGTTCCATTTCTATACATTCATTTATCTAAATAATCATGTTTTGTGACATATCCAATTATCCTATAAGCTTCTTTTTGACCGAAAAGATAATTTTGGTTAAATAATAAATTATATATTGACGATTATTTTCTTGATAATTTGCAAAATCTCAACTTTTGTACTGAATGATATTTCTGATTCGTTAGTCATGGATGTAATATAATGTATGTATATTTAATATTCAGACTCTAATTAGATAGCAATGAATCTTCATAAAGTAGAGTATGTAATTCTATATGCAAGCATAAAAAGAATTATTTACATATTATAAAAATATTGTAGCCATAAGCTAATTAATAATTAATATAACTGATATTAAATAGTAGCTTGCATGTCTGCCCAGCCCTCATATATGTACTTAAATGGATTATGTCCTTACATGAGGGGTCAGAGTGACTTATGGTCAACCTGGGTGTGTTGAGAATGTCAGCAGCAGTGTGGGCTTTGAGCGTTCCAATGTCAGCAGCAGTGTGGGCTTTGAGTGTTCCATCATCAGATTTTCAATAGGATGGATGGGTGAAGAATTGGAGGGTGGAGTGGATTGAAGCCTGTCCATTAAAATAGGAAGTTTGGCTATCTTTTTTTAATGTCATCTTAATATAAATTTGAGCACTTATTGTATATATGTATAGAGATGATAATCTGGACCAACTGACGAGTGCTGGTTTAGCACGAAATACGGGTATTGGTGTTATTTATCTTTTAGACATATATATGGTCAAGTGTATCAGTAGTATAAGATAGTGTGGAGAGTTGAGGGTCGTGTGAAAGTCTGAGCTCAAAATACTCTATATATTACATTGTTTGTACAGGTATATATATATATATATATATAGCCTGTATGTTATATATAATATAATGATTGAAGTATCTTTTTTATATTTTAGATACATGTCTGCAAATATATGTATGTTCTATTTATGACAATTTATTGTAAACACAATTTAAATAATATTATTGCTTTTGTTCTTTTGTTTTGAAATTAACATTTATGTGATATTTGTAAATAAGTCAGAATGAAATATAATAAACTATGTATATTATTAAAAATATTTCACGTTAAACCTTTAATTTAATTTTATTATTCATTAACTAATTAAGTAAATTATTAATCATTATTTTAAATTATTAGGGAAATATATTTAAATTCTAGATTAAATATTTTTTCTTTTGGTCTTGTGCACATATTTCTGCAGAGTATTTTATTATCCAAGTTGTTAGCACTGGTCATTCATAGAATTTTGTATGTGGATTCTGTACAATTCTCTTTAGAATTATGCAAATGATACTTAAGAGCTAAAAATATAAATTAATTCTGAAGGATTGCTAAGAATCACTTTTAAAACTCATGCATTTTATTAACCTCATATATGATTATTTTATTTTGGTTAGTACACTTACATTACTAGCCCATCCTGACTCGAAATGATCATCTTCAGGATTGTATGACCTTTATATAGCATTTATTAAGTGATACTTGTTCTTTTAAGTAGTATGTCTTTATATTCATATATAAATTATTATTCTCATTTTATTTGCATAATTATATGCATTTGCTTGATGAAAGCGATTATCGTTAGATTGTATTTCAAGATGGCAATGATTGCTAGCATTATTTGTCTTCTGCATTTAATTAAAGGTCCTGCTTCTATTTTACACACACCAATGTCGGCTTTGAGTGTTCAATCATCAGATTTTCAAAGAAAATGGATGGCTGAAGAAGAGTTGTGTGGTGAAGTGGATTGAAACCTGTCCATTAAAGTATAAAGGTTGGCTATCTTATAATATGGGCTGAGCATTGATTGTATATATGTATGAAGATGATAATCTGGACCGACTGACGGAATACGTATATTGGTGATTGTTTATCTTTTCTTCATGTGTGTGATCAAGTGGATCAGCAATATGAGATAGTATGGATAGGTGAGGGTCATGTGAAAGTCTGAGTTCAAACCCCTATATATTACATATTGGAGTGCAGATATGAAAAAACCTGTACTGTAGAAAAAATCATATATTGTCTGCCCATCTCTCATATATGTACGTAAATGGATTATGTCCTGTACATGAGGGGTCAGAGTGACTTATGGTCAACATGGGTAGGATGAGAAGGTTGGCACCAATGTGGACTTTGAGCATTCCATTATCAGATTTTCAATGAAATGGACAGACAGCTGAAGAGTTGGGGAGTGGAGTGGATTAAAACCTGTCCATTAAAGTATGAAGATTGGCTATCCTAATATGGGCTGAGAATTGATTGTAAATATATGTGGAGATGATAATCTGGACCAACTGATGAGTGTGATATTGGTGATTGTTTATCTTTTCGATATGTGTGTGATCAAGTGTGCCAATAGTATGAGATAGCATGGATAGGTGAGGGTCATGTGAAAGTATGAATTCAAACTCCCATATATATTACATATTGG
Source organism: Epiperipatus broadwayi (assembly GCA_028023455.1). Lineage (NCBI taxonomy): Eukaryota > Metazoa > Onychophora > Udeonychophora > Euonychophora > Peripatidae > Epiperipatus > Epiperipatus broadwayi. The sequence goes on along the minus strand of JAQFVV010000181.1, from coordinate 2,306,662 downwards.
AGTGAAGGTATGAAAAAGCCTGTACTGTAGAAAAAAAATAATATATTATAAACTATTATAAATTTAGAACAATTATTATAAAATTTGTTGAAGAATTAAGAGAATGATTGTGATTGACAAGACAATCAAATGGTTTGTCGGTCAGATCATGTGACAGAGAAACACTGAAAGTGAATATTGATTTATGATCTATAAACATTTAAATCTCATATCTGTCACTAAACACTATTGCAAAATAAACTATTCATTGATGACTTATGAGATTTTTAGGAAGATAATTATTCTGGAAAAGTGTCCCAATTTTGTAATCAGAAAAGCTATAACAAATATTATATAGTTTCAATTAATGATGACATCATCATTTTTCTTTATATCATATAGTTAAGATATACTTGCAAACAGACAAGTCTAAATCATTCTATAAATAGATTATGGTATATTTAATTAACATTTTAAATGTTATGAAGATATAGCTGCTGCAATCTAGTCAATTTCTGAAAATAAGTAGGGTAATTATAGTACAGTTATATTAACTTGGGTTCCAATTTTTAAAAAAAGTAGTTGTGATTGAAGAGTTTATTTTGAAGCAAAATTTATCTGGGAAAGTACTTTTTATACTTATTCTGATCAGCGATGTTATACTTTATTTTTTAAAATTTAAATTATAAATTAAAATTATTCTACTGTATTTTAAAAACAAGTGATAAGTTGAAAATATATTCTACAGCAAAGCTAAACTAAATCGCAAATACAGGTCGATCTTTTTCGATCATGAGCTTACCACGGGTCACACCTTTTCATCCTCCAATGTGAGAAAAATATGTTCTGAGAGATATGATAGGAAAAGAAAATATACAGAGGTTTGAGCTATTGCAAGGGATCTTCATTCTATCAATTACCGAAAAAATGGGCATCTAAGCGCTTTAATTTACACACAGAGCCTAATTTATATAATGGATCATGCATAATATAAAGGCATATTCCTAACTGCACATTCTTATTCAGCACCTGGGTTCTGGCAGCGTTCTGCCGAAAGCTGGCTCAGTGTATTTAAGACTTGTCATGGTTATTTTATCTTTTCAGATTGATTTGAACATTAAGTTTGTTAAAATTATGTAATTGTATGAAAAGAGTATATATCATTGAGAATTATACACCATTGAGATATATATTATTAACGAATGTAAAATATTGTATTTTGTTCAAGTGACTTTCAAAGACTTTTTTATTTGGTTGTTTTTTTAGTGCTAAAATAACCATAATATGAAGGAGAATACAACATTGGGAAACTGTTCAGTCTATGTATATTTTATTCTCTTTTATACTATAAAAAATAAGAAATGATTGAATGTTACTCTACCATGACCTTTAACCAATTTTATATAAACTTTTAAAAATTTAATGACTCTGATAACTTTAGGATAATAGTAGATGGCGAACTATAGCTCAAGATTCATAGATCATGGCTTTGCTTTATCACTACTGATGGTTGTATTTCCTATAAACTCTCAACAATAAAACCATGTGATTATTGTAACTTTTAATTTTTTTTTTAATTTCAAACGATGTTCAAATAATGAATAATATTTTCATAGTGTAATTTTCACTATATCACTCTCCCGAAAGGTAGAAGCTGGTTTCTGTCCACTTTTAATACTTTGTGGAGGGATGTAATCATAAATATATGATCAAAGGTATATGAAAAAAATGTATGATTTCCAAGATGCACATTTTATGCTGAACCAGCACTCAACTGTTGACCCAAACCACAATCTCTAACACATATCTTTATTATTGTTTAGCATATATATATAGAGAGAGAGCGAGAGAGAGAGATAGATAGATAGATAGATAGATAGATAGATAGATAGATAGATAGATAGATAGATAGATAGATAGATAGATAGATAGATAGATAGATAGATAGATAGATAGATAGATAGATAGATAGATAGATAGATAGATAGATAGATAGATAGATAGTTTACATTCCTCCACAAGATGTTAAAAGCTGATGGAAACGGGTCCATACCTTACATGAGAGTGGTGTAATGAAAATTACACTACAGAAATATTATTCATTAAGTGAATCATCTCTAGTCTAATGAATGATTAATAAAAATTATTAATGCTCAAGTAAATTTCAAAAATAATTATTAAAAATCATCCAATAAACTTCCCAATGCCAAACGAAGTTTAATATCCATTAAGTATATTATGATAACTTGTAATCAGTATGATATGAATGAATTATTTTTATAAAGAAATTAACTATTTTTAGGTGTACTATAATCAAAATGATACAGATAATTTACAGATATCACTTTAAAAAGTACGGAAAACATTGCCAATATTGTAACTACGCGAATTTTGTGTAAATTTTAGCAAAAGATTTTGATGTTGCCTGTAATTTGTAATCCTTGAAATAAATGTATATTATTTTCCAAATGTTTGTTCCACAAATTGCTCTATAAATAAAATTAAACATTCCAATTGGCTACTATTTTCTTATAAATACTTTTTTACTTGTTTGAAGTATGATCTTTGAATATTATTATGTAAAATAAAAATTTCTCAGATAAAATCTCTTTAGAATCTGCTTTTGTTTTGAATTGATTAATGTAAATAAGTGACATAGAAAGTCATTACAAATATCCATAAAGTATAGATCTTGTCATCTAAATTACCTTTCACTAATTCTACATTATCTAATACCCTTGTTTGAATCAGGGATTTGGTAATTAGTTACTTATATTTCCTAAATAATCAACATAATGATGCTAACATTTGTTAATGTAACTTCAAAAATTACTAAAAAATTGACTAATGATTTCAAATTTAACTTCAGAACACCTCCTAACACTAACCAACTAATAAATAATTCCAAAGATAAAATAGAAAAAGATCAAGCCTCTCATGTGGTCTATAAAATAGCATGCCCTCAATTAGGTTGCCAGGCATCTTACTATGGTGAGACTCAGGCTAACATCAACACAAGAATTTACCAACACAGGTATGCATACAACAGGATTAAAAATAAAAATGAAGAAACATCAATATTCTGGGACAACCAAGAAGCTACAGGCCATGTATATGAACCCAGTTCTGCCCAAATAATTTGCACAGAGAAGAGTGCTGCCAAAAGAAAGGTCAAAGAAGATTTTTACATAGCAAATGATCTCAGTGCCGTTAATAGAAGAGAGGCATGTTTTGCTCTCTCCAAACAATGGACTAACTAATTAAAAATTCAAGCTCATTTGCATATGTGTACAATAAATTACAACAGTCTTCATTTGTAAAGCTATGAGTATGAGATTTAAATACTAAATCTCAAAAGCGCTAAGCATGCATGTTAAACATTATAGTATAATTACAGCTTCACTAACATGCGAATCGCATATGTATAATTATAATTTACATATGATTATAGCATCTGATTAAAGTAGAGAGAAAGAAATCAGTTTAAATTATTAGTATAAAATAATAGATTAAAAAAGAAAAGAAAATGGTGACTCGACTGTGATATATGGCGTGAAATCAAATCAGGGTAAAATCAGTCAAAATTTAGCAGACTAAACAAGATAAAGAATTATACATGCATGCAGATTATCACTTACAAAATTTGCATAGATTTATAGAAATGAGTATGTGTTTTATAAATAAAAGAATGAGTAAAGATAATATTCAAAATAAGTCATAGATCACATGACCCTATTCTCTTAAGCTTGTAAGTTATAAACAGTGAGGATTGCCTATTCCTCAACAAGCTTTATAATAAATGCTTAGCCAGAGGACATTTAAAATATCTTTGTCAGGAACCCCCCCCCCAAACCCTTGACCATGGTTTCATGCTTTGGCACTCCTCAGAGAGGTGACAGGGTAGGTTCAGATCTAGTGTCTGAACCTATCCTGGCATCTCTCTGAGAAGTGCCAAAGTGCGAAACCATGGTCAGGGTTTGGGGAGGGGGTTCCTGACAGAGATATTTTAAATGTCTTCTCTGGCTAAGTATTTATTATAAAGCTTGTTGAGGAATTGGCAATCCTCACTGTTTAGTAAAGATAATATGTTTACATTATATTAGAAATATAAATCATATTATTATAGAAAAAGATAAGACAAGTAAACTTTTATAGTTAACAAACTAATTGAAAAAAGAAAATAATGGATTGATTTAATTAATGTGGAATTTATAATTAAATAATTATAAAGGGAATTATTTTACAACTGTATTTAAGAAACGAATATAATAAAAATTTAAGGTGGTTGTGAGAAGAGATTTAAGGTAACAGTAATTTGTACTTGTTATAAGTATTGGATTATTGTGGAATATATATATTTATTATTTTATTTATGTATTTTTTAATTGTTCCTTTAGAAAGACTATAAAAGAATATAGTTGAAATGTTGAAGTATTATTGTAATTTATAATAGTTCATGTAATAAATCAAGATATATAAAGAAGAAGGGGCATGTGATTTGTTACATATTAACAAACTGCAACAAAAATATTATCAGGAAGATCTGAAGATGAATAAATAAAATGTAAATATTTAACGGTAAAAATGTGAGAAAATAATATTGGAACGGCAGAAAAGATTGAAGAGATGAAAAATAAAACAACGATGAGATTTTTGAGAGAGTACTTAAATGGAAAAGCATTACGAGTACTCTGAACTCAGTTTTTTTGAATAAATAAATAAATATATTACAAAAAATACTAGTATAGAGACTAATGTGTTTTTTTTTTTTTGATAAATTTAACAGATATCAAGATGATGGTAATGTTTTACATTTTAATCATTAAATAGAAAAACCATTCCTTTATCTTCCTAGCTTATAGATTTACAATATATTGGTGTTTTATGTTTGTATTCTAATTTCAAATATAATCTTTCAAATGCTATTAATCCTCTTGAATGCATTATAAAAACTTTGATTTACAAATAAATGTTAAAAATTCTGGAGTTTTATTGGTCAATAGTAAAATAAATATCATGTTAGTATTTTAAATAGAAGGACAAACAAATATTTATACTTTTCAACACAGACTGTTTCTATACCTATAAGTGAAAATAAATGAATGATTAATCAAAGTAATGCTTAAAATAAATTTGTGTATTTGCTGTCGTTCTGTCAAGTTTATTACATGAAAGTGAGACATAGATCTCTTGTTAATATAATCCAACAGGAAGAACACTTTTATAGTTATAAATGTTCTTTAATTTTTCTGGGATTATAAACCAAAATATTAAGACCCAATGGCATTTCTTCAGCTTGTTGGATATATTAACATTAAATGTAGAATTGTAAGATTACAGCTTAATTGGATTTAGTATATAAGCAGATATGTAGTGATTTCCTAAAAATATATTTTATGGTAATCAAAAAAGCAGTTTTCATAAGCATTGTAAAGATTTTTTTTTTTTAAAAAGTCTTCTAATCACTTTTTAAAATAGAAAAAACTCTCCATACAGTAGCGCCACTCTGTGCAAGCCAGAGTAATCAATAGATGCCAGAAGGCTTGTGCATAAAATCCCTATCTAGTGCCTACTCATCCAATATCCCCAGACTAGTTTCTGGCTTATGACCTTTGTCAGTGAGGAGCCTTGGATCTGAGAACACTGCCTTAGATCTTAGGATCTAATGCAATGCTTTAGCAACCACCATTTATCTCTACTTAACTTCAAAACTATGAGTTTAAAATTGAAACTCAATATTTTTAATCCAAGCTCAGTAGCTTATATAGTCATATAGGTCTGAACTCAGTTCAGTACTCATACATTTTGGTGTCTTTGGTTCTTTAATAACATAGCCACCACTATTTTATTAGGCAGGATTGGTATTAAACCACTAAACATCACTATTTCTTATGCTTGCTCATAACTCTTATTAAAACAGGAAAAACTGTCCATACAGTGGTGCCATTCAGTGCAAGCCAGAGTTTTGCCTGTTTAAATAACAGTTATGAGCAAGCATAAGAAATGGGGATCATGTGATATTTAGTGCTTTAATACCAATTCTGCCTAATAAGATAGTGGTGGCTCTGGTTATTAAAGAACCAAAGACACCAAAATGTACAGGTACTGAGCTGAGTTCAGATCTATATGACTATATAATCTACTGAGCTTGGATTGAAAATATTATTGTGTTTTCAATTTTAAACTCATAGTTTTGTAGTTAAGTAGAGATAAAAGATGGTGGTTAGAGGGTTGCATTAGATTTTAAGATCTAAGTGCAGTGCTCTCAAATCCAAAGATCTTCACCGACTAAAGCCACAAGCTAGGAACTAGTCTTGGGATATTGGATGAATAGGCACTATATAAGGATTTTATGCACAAGCTTTCTGGCATCCATTGATTAGTTTGGCTTGCACTGAGTGGCACTACTGTATGGAGAGTTTTGCCTGTTTTAATAACAGTTATGAGCAAGCATAAGAAATGGTGATCATGAGATGTTTAGTGGTTTAATCACTTTTTGTATTCCCGATAATTTAAATATACCATTTTTATCCACTATGTACATTTGTCAATTTTTTTAACCCATTAAAGTATATTATAAAAATAAAAAGATGCTATATTGATTATTTACTGGAATAATATGTACGTACATAAAATACAATACAATGTTAATACGAGCTGATCTACGAATTTCAAGAAAAAAGTTTGCTAGGAATAAAAAGGTCAAAAAATAATATTCGCAAAATGGCAAATAAATAGGACTAACATGTGATATGTCGAATTATTTGCGGTTTAGGAATTGGTTCCCATAATTATTAGATTTTATTAAATCGATATCAATTTCCGATGGCAATACAAATAATATTTTTCCGTGTGTTTTTTAGTGTGTTTTGGTAAAATGTACATTTGTCAATATAATGATAGAATCAATCTAGCTTAATACTGGTTATCATTTTTTTGTCTTTCCAAACATTATATCTTTTTTAATAGATTAAACCAACATATAATAGCACAATTTTAAACTAATAATTTGGATTCAAGCAGGAGCCAGGTCTAATATGATAAAAGATCTCGTTTATTTTTTTGATTGGTAACAAAAAATTATGTTTAAAGTCTTTAAAAACGATCCCTTGCCTATAGTCATAAAAATTGACTCTGCAAAAATAAGCTGCCGACATTTTTGAAAAAATCTTATTCATCTTTGTCAAGATTATAAGTTGGAGAATTATTATGTCTCAAGTAATAACGAGAATATATGTATATTACTTGTGATAAAACAGTTTTTAAGTAAACCATAGTCTTAACACGAATGGATGAGATTTGATAGAAACATTGGTAGACTATCTATGTGAAGAGAATTTCTGAGAGTGTGAATATGATTTTTTAACGATTTTAAACAGAATTCTTTGGCAGCTGATTGTTTTCGTTGTAAAATGTATATATACACACGCACACACATATTGAATTTCTTTGAACAATTTTTTTAAATACTGATTCATCATCATCATCGTTATCAACCATTATCAATCCACTGCAGCATGAAGATCTCTCCAAGTTTAATCCATCTTCTCCGATCTTTAGCTTCTCTTCTCCACATCACCCCTGCACACTTTCTTATTTCATCCATCCATCTCACATGTGGTCTCTTTCTGGGTCTTTTACAATCTCTTGGAATCTAGTTTAAGATTTCCATTGTCCATCTATTATCATCTCTTCTAGCAATATGTCCAGCCTAACTCCACGTCAATCTTTTAATTTTTTCAATGAGGTCAGTAACATCTGTTTGTTCTCTTACCCATACATTGCGTTTTCGTTCTCTTCTTGTTACTCCCAATATGCATCTCTCCATACTTTTTTGAGTGGTCTGGAGTCTCTGTATTGCTATTCTATTAAGTGTCCAAGTCTCAGATCCATAAGTAAGAACTGGTAAAACACATTTGTTAAAAACCTTCCTTTTCAAACACATAGGCATATTTCCTTTTAGTATCAAGTTATTTATACCAAAAGCACTCCAACCAAGTTTATTTAATTCTATGATTAATTTCATCCATTATGTTTCCATCTATATTAATAATCTCACCAAGGTATTTGTAACTGTTAACTTCTTCTCATTCATCATAATCAATCTTTATTTTCATATTTTGAGCAAATCGATTAAACATTACTTTAGTCTTTTTAACATTTATATTTAGTCCTACTTTCCTACTTTCATCTGACAACTCCTGCAACATTTCCTGCAGTTCTGAAGCATTATTTGCAAAAACAACTATATCATCTGCAAAATCTAAATGACTTAAATAATCTCCATTTACTTTACTCCTTTAACTTCCCATTTTAGTCAACAAAATACTTCTTGCAACACTGCTGTAAAAAGTTTTGGAGATATGGAGTCACCTTGTCTTACATCTTTCTCAATGATATAATCTAATTGTTGCTGTTGCATTTTTATAAATATTCTTTAAAATATGACAATATTCTGGATCTATATACCTTGATGATCCAATGCTTTAATCACTGAAGAAATATGATTACTACTTACTTAAATTTACTTTTTTTTAATAGTGGAATAGTAAGTTAGATAGTTTTTGAAATGGTTATATATTTCTCAATAGCCGCACTCATTCACATTTCTTCTTTAAGCACATGGCTAAACACACATATATACACACAGGAAAAAAAATGAAATTGCTTAATTGAAAGACGGTAATTATCTTTGAGCGCGAGCTATTAAAATACTGCTTTTGCGTTGAATCACATCAATTTCTTTATTGTAGTTCTAAGTTATCAAACTGATATAATTTTGTTTTTGTTTTTTTTTCATATGTCATAGCACCGGCCGGGAGGCGAACCCGCGACAACCGTTTGCAACCAACTACTTGCTTGCAAGGCGGCTAATTCAGCCTAAATGGAATGCTTCTTTAGTTGTTGATAAAATTAACCAATTGATGGTTGTGGTTACATGTTTCTATTTTATGTGTTCTCATCTGTTTAAATGATGAAGACCGGTTTAGTAGCACTTTAGAGTCAATATAAATATTGCACATTGTTAATACATTTAATAATTTTTTAAAAAAATATTTGAACTAATACTTTTCAATTCATTTTATAGTTTTCAGATAATAAAGTCGAACACGTAAGTTTCTTTTTAGAAAAATTTACTTTTTTTTTTACTGTATATCATATAACATTTTGTACATTACTATTTTAACAGTCAAATAAACGTTGTTCGTAATGTAATCGTTTAAACTGCCTTCGCTTCACTTAGAATAATATCCGATTGAGCAAAAAATAACCTCTGAAAACCAATACTTTGTCTGTATTGAGTTTTGTACTACATGGTTTGGACCGCGTTTGAGAGAACCTCTCTTCATTACAAGACCATCACCTGCCTGTCTTCTCAAGGAGAGGTCTTGCATTCAGGTGCACCCAGCGGAAAACGTCGAGCTAAATTCTCTTATTGAACTAGTTCTTAATGGATTTACAAAACATGGGCGACTCAAATATGGTTGAATACCTAAAAACCTTTCCGCTATAAAGCTCCTTTAAAAGACATCCAATTTAAAATAAAAAAAAATCCCTCCTTAATGTTAGAGAATAAAATGTACACAATGCAGATAATTTAAATAAATAAATAAATATATAAAGGGGAGGAAAAAAGCATTTGTAATCTAAAATACGTGGATTATATTTGTAAAAAGTATTTTTTATTTCAATTTTATTTTTTCGAGCAAAGTTGAAGTTTATCAAGTATCACGTATCTTTTTAAATATATAAGAAAAGCAGTTTTACATTATATATTTATAATTACTTATTTTCTATTAATTTGGAAATTTATTTTGTCTTTTCTTGATTCTATCGTAAAATAATATAAATGTTTTGAACATTTACTCAGAAAAGGTAAACTTTATATAAATTTATTTTATTTATTTATTGCTTAGCATACACACGTATCTATGTATATATGTAGGTGCATATATACGCGCATATATATATATATGTAGATTGATAGAATCTATGACAATAATATATAAGTACAAGATATAGTATATACAAATGATATTTTACGAATATACATAATTCATTCATATATTAAATGTATACGCTCGCGAGGTCACTTTCAAAATTTTTTACTCAAAGAATATAAGTTTTTTTTTTTTTTAAATTATTGGCCTAAAAATTATTTTATTTGAATCTGAAAGAATCAGAGAATTTTAAGATATTTATAATGTTCATCATTGTTTATTTTTTTTTTCTTTGTCTTTTTATTTGTGATTAATTTTATAATGTTATTTTCTTTTTGTTATTTTATTCAGTTTTATAATTTGAAGATTTTCTAATGAAACAATATCATCTATTAAAATTATTTCGCTTCTTCTCCCGTCATATTCCCTCCCTCTCTCATTTTTTTTTTTATATGATAGATTTTTTCTAATTAGTTATTTACAATTTACCTACTAAAAGCAGTTTCACTATTTACTGTCAAGTGTTTTATATCATGCTAATGATCAGTTTACAAACAAGCTCATATTTTTTTTTTCCAGACAAGCCCTTGGGAGTGATATATTTCAATCCTGTTTTAATTTGTAATCTTTTATCTATTATATGATCGATTGCTCAGGTGATCAAGCTTTAGAGAAAAAAAAATTTTTTTTCTCATATGTCATAGCATCGGCCGGGACGCGAAACCACACCCGTCTGCAACCAACTACTTGCTTGCAAGGCGAGTACGATGACCTCTCGGCTAACAACTGATTCATATAAGACGAATTTTCTCCATTTTTCTCTTGTCAACCATTCTATCTGCTGGCAGTTTTATTTATCAATTACTTTTTAAAATGAATTCTTTGGTCAAAGTCTATTAAAATAATAAGACAATATGTAATACTGAAATACAAAGAAAATGTATTTACTTAACTTAAATGTAATTAAAGGGGGTTTGAATTCAGACTTTCAAGCTTCTTACCGTCATCCACTCTATCCAATATAACCGATACACATTTATCTTTTTCCTCCTGTATGTGGTCATATGTATCAGTTATATTGGATAGAGTGGATGAGGGAGCTTGAAAATGTAGGTTCAAATTCTCTTTAATAAGACAAAATATATTAATGAGAAAACAATGATCTTTAATCCTTATTTGTGGTAGTCTGCACTTCGCTATCCAAACTTATTCTATCATTCAGTATTTAATGAGATCTTTACATCTCTGTGAACTTCTTAATGCAAATATCAGTTTAAAAACTTTAATATTGATTTTTATTATCAACTTTTGTGTTTAGTGTTTTGTGTTTTGTATTTACATATTTTAATGATCAAAGTTTTAATTTTTAAAAATTTATTTATTTATTTTACCATTTTCTTTATAGCGACTGAGATACATATTATTTTTATTATTATTAGACAAGAAGATAACTTTAATTATATTATTTATCTCACTCTTTATAATATTTGATTGGTTTTGATTATTAAAAATAAATATTTAATCTACTATAATTTTTTTATTTAGAAGTGTTATCTTGAAAGTAAATTCCTCAAAATATTTTAATATTATTTTTATTAAGCTTTTTTTTTTCGCCCGTTGTTGTTTTTTTTTTTAACTGTTCTTGTCTATATTAAATTTCGAATCTTTTTTTTAAGATCATATATATTTTATAGAATCTTTATGTGTTAAATTTTAGTTTTCTTTAATTTTTTTTCTTCTACTCATTTACTAACTTTTTAATCGGATGTACAATTTTTTTTTTTTTTGTAGTTAAAACCTTTTTTACCAAATTTTAAATCTTAGTACAATCTATTTCTTATTTTTAGAAACATCATAAAGCCATCAATACTCATTTTACAATCCTAGCGATGTAAGGAGTAATAACCAATCGCCAAGTTTTATTGTTTTTTGAAATCAGCCAAGTAGGTTTCAGATTTCTCTTTCAGACGGCCCAGGAACATTTCACTTTTCATAACTCTTGTTTCATTTCTTTCTACAAACTTTCCAGCTTTTCATTCCAAATAACTTAAGTTATTGATATTAAATTATAATTTTATAATCATCACATGATCAAAAATTCCTCACTGACGAAGGCCACAAGTCAGAAACTGGTCTGGGAATATTGGATGAGTAGGCACTAGATAGGTATTTTATGCACAAACCTTCCTGCATCCATTGATTACTCTGGCTTGCACTGAGTGGTGCTACTGTATGGAGAGTTTTGCCTGTTTTAATTTTGTAATCAGTTAATGCTACGTCATGATTAACTTCAAGAGTTGATGTATGTATACTATATTTGATTTTACATAATATAAAAATTACTTTAATCTTCTTAAAAATAAAACAATATTACCATTGATAATTAAATTTTAAACAATAAAAAACTTTTGTATGATATTATGTGAATCTTATTCTACCTCATCTTTCTGTTTTTATTCTGCTATTTTTTCTATTTACAAATTAAAGGTTATTATGCAAAATTTTTGTAAAAGACTTATTTGAAACCAAAATCTTACATCACTAATAAGAGATTGTCTTTGAAAACAATTTATTTTTTAAAAAATATATCTTAAAAACTTTAATACAGCTTATCAGAAAACAGTTTCTATTGGATAAAGTAAAATCACCTTTGTCAAAATAGTAAAGAAAATATTTTTTAAAATGTTAATATCTTTTAATAACATAAAATTCAAATATCTAATATTTCATTCTATTAACTTTTTAATAGATAAATTAGATCTAATGATGCCAAGCACTATTACTGTAGATAAAAGAAATACATTTAGAAATTTATTTCATATTTTGCAAACATCAAATATTAACTTTTAGAATGTCATCACATCAAAATTTGCATTTGTAATAATAAATAATGTTAATATTATCAATATATAATATACAAAAAGGTTTAATATAAAAATAAAATGTTCAAATATGGAGAAATATTAACAGAAGACTCACTAGATACTATTCAAAATAGAAAGATGGCGTTTGCTGCAAAAGACAGAGAGTGTGAATATTAATCAATCTAATCATTTATTGTTATATTTATTAAATAGAGTGATTTTTTTGGTTTAACACAGTAAAGTGTTTTCCTAAAGATTTGTGATGATAATATTTTAGTTGTATTTACATATTGAACTATTTCCTTTATCTAATATTATGTATTCAATGTCTTTAGAAAAATTAACCTTATTTAAAATTTGCAATTACATTCAACTATTGGTAATAGCATAGAGGTAGACAGGTATCATTCTTCTCTTTTCTTTTAGGTGTTGCTGTTCTGACTAATGACCGTACTAACATGGGAAAAGAACCTGAACTCTTAGATTCTTGAATATTGAATTTTAAGATAACAATGTAACCAACTAATTTATCTTGTCAAAAGCAATATCAGTAGAAATTTTATATACTTATTTATGAGGTTCCTCCTGATTTCTCCATTTTTTCTTTAAGAATAATGTTGATTAGTGGTTTCCATACATTATGTATGATCACACTAGGTTGACTTATGGGATTATTTACCATTGTCAGGTGAACAACTTCTTTGAATTTTCTTCTTTGTACCTTTTCCTTTCTATCCAATGTTTTTTTATTTTCCCAATTGAATATAGGTTCATTGGTACATACATGGTCTGCTGCCTTAGACACATCTGTTTTCTCTCTTCTAATCATTAGTTTGAGCTCTTGCAATTGCCTTTCAATGAGGAGACATGCTGAAGGGAGGTTGAAAGACTATGTTCAAATCCCATCTAATTAGATTGCATTCATCCATGTATACATTTTCTTATTGTACCTATTAGCATTATATTGACATTTTGCTGTATCCCACCACCCATCATTTGGGTAGTAGAGATCATTTAATGAAAAAATCTATAAATTATATATAAATTACTAGCAGGCATTCATTGATGATTATGATTATTTCAGCTTTAGAAAATAAAAAATATTGAAGAAAAAAGATGTCAAGCATTGGTGGTCGAGAGGTCAGCACAGCCGCCTTACAAGCAGCTGTCCGGGGTTAGCGGGTTCGCTTCCCAGCTGATGCTATGACACATGAAAAAAAAAGATATAAAAATGACTACACAAACCAATTCAGCAAACATTAACGTAGTCATAGAAACACATGACATCTCTTTAATTTGTTTATCTTTTCTATATTGTCTTTTAATATATTTAAATTATATTTTTATCACGCTTATGATACTTTTCTAAAGAAATCAAGACTTACCTTTATATAATAAATTTGGTAAAGTATTTTTATGTATAAATAAGTCAGTTATGAAACTATCAATTTTTAATATTATTTTTTAGCATATACCTATAAATCTCAAAAATCTAAGCTTAGCTAAAAATATCCAATATTTCAATTTTTAAATGCAAAGGCGGTACATTCGTCAAGCGTTGGTGGCCGAGTGGTCAGCACACCTGCCTTACAAGCAGTTGTCCCAGGTTCGCGGGTTCGCTTCCCGACCAATACTTTGACTCATAAAAAAAAGAAAGCGGTACATTCAAATTCATGCTTCACTTCAACATCCAAATTATCTTTTTATTTTAAAAAGGACCAAGATGTATAAATTGATTCAAATTCTTAAGATACTAACTAACTATCAATCAAAAAGCTGAAGATTTTTTTCCTTACTAAAATAAATTCTTAATAGATTGTATTTTTATATTCTGTAATTTATTTTAAATTGACAAAATAGTATAACATCACATTATTGAAAAAGTAATTCTAGAATTTAAAAATATAAATATCTTATTCTGCTTTTAATCATAGTATTTCTTCTACGGTTTCATAAAAATGATTACAAGTGTTCTAAAAACATGCAGTTTTTAAAGTACTCCGGATTTGTCACTATAGGCAATATTTTTTCTCGTATCATTATGTGCCTATAACATCTATATAATATGAATAAAATTCTGTAAGAAAGCAAGCCTGGAAACAAAAATTACATTTATAATATGTTTTGATTCTTTAAGCAATGCGGAGTCTCTGGTAATTTCTTATCTATGACCGGAAGCAACTTCCTAAATAAAAATATTTGAATATATCTTTTGATTCAGTCAATAACAATTATATTCTGCTCTAATGTTCCAGCATCCAGTTTTTAAAATTACAAAGAGCAGATTTAACTTCATAAAACTAAACATATTCAAATATTTATGATTCTACAAAATAAACATATCATTGAAACCAATTGATTTTTTAAATATTAATTTAAATAATAATCAAAATACTCTTTCAAAACATCATTAATATCTTAATTTCTATTTAAAAGAATGTTATTCACTGATTTAATATAATTATATTACCTTTCAAATAACATATGTTATTTTCAAGTATCAAAGCAAGATTTAAAATGATTCAGAAAGTGGTTGCATTTCCTTTGCAATTTTAATTAATCTATTATTGATATATTTCATCTTCATTGAATTTGTATTACTCTTGAAAACCCATATTTGTTCAATTATTCTACTAAGTAGAAATTGCTACATTTGTAAAGTGAAGTTACTATTAACATAATGATAGTCAGAAAAACAATCAGAATTTTTTTAATATAACAAGAATATTACCAAAATCACACTTTTCTTTATTTTTGCCATAATATCCTATAAATACAATTTATCCAAATGCTTCAAACACTTTTTAGCAAAACTCTTTATTTGTATATATATATACACCTACGTTTCGACTGACCTGCAGTCTTCTTCAGAGCAAACTTTCTCTGAAGAAGACTGCAGGTCAGTCGAAACATAGGTGTATATATATCTGTGTGTACAAATAAAGAGTGCTCTGAAGAAGACTTCAGGTCAGTTGAAACATAGGTGTATATATATATATATGTACAAATAAAGAGTTTTGCTAAAAAGTGTTTGAAGCGGTTTGGATAAATTGTATAACAAAACTCTCCATACATTGCCACTCGGTGCAAGCCAGAATAATCAATGGATGACAGAAGGCTTGTGCATAAAATCCCTATCTAGTGCCTACTCATACAATATTCCCAGACTAGTTTGGTGATCGTGTGATATTTAGTGGTTTAAGAATATATTTACTACTACTCACAACTTATCGCTTAAGATAATTTTATTCTTCAATAACTTATTAACATGTCTGAAAATTCCAAATTGACAACTTTTTGGTGTTCAATATTTGTTGAAATTCAGCAGAAATGATTAACTGTTGCTTCTAAAGAATAACAAAATTTTCTATTAATATTATTTCAAAAAAACCCAGATTTAATGTTAACTATTTATTGTAATTTTGAAAAATACTAATCTGTCATTTATCCAATAATGTGTATTTATTAGCTCTTATGTAATGAATGATTTATTTTCTACAGTGTAATACCTAACTATAATACCATCTCTAACAGGTTATTGCTCAAAGAATTCATGTATTCAAATTTCTCTATAGCAATTTTTGCCTAAAGAAAGTGATATTGGTTGTCTATATATAATATCAGGTTATTTGAGCTCACAAAATCATAACTGTTAACTTTAGACTAAATTAATTATAGAAAAAACATGCATCAAAGCATCTAGAAAGACAAGTTAGGCCTTTTTAAAGTATCATGCAGTAATATTATTCAAATAAAAACAAAACTTTTAATTTTCTGAATTTATTGAAGTACAAATATTGATAAAATGAGATAAGTACCACAGTCCATAACAGTTCATCAGCCTTTCATTGTTATATTTAGGATTTTCAAAAGTAGAAAATATCAGTGATAAATCTAATACAAATATAATATTATGAAAAAATATTCTTTTACTTGCTAATCTGGAATGCCAAAATATCTTTTAAGTACGATTTGTACTAAGAACAACAGCTATATAAAATCATGACAATTATCTGAATGTAAGTCCTATCCTGGATTTAGATGATGAAATATCAAACAACGTATGCTTGATCACATGATCACTATTTCTGATGCTAGCACATTACTGTTATTAAAACAGGCAAACTATCCATACAGTAGTGATTTTATGCACAAGCCTTCTGGCATCCATTGATTTCTCTGGTTGACACTGAGTGGCACTACTGTATGGAGAGTTTTACTAACAGGTTTCTCTGGGTATAATTGCTGAGAGATTCTTGACTTCGTTTAAGAAGAAGCTACGGTACATCACATCACATCCTGTTTTAATAACATATGCTTGACTTAAAAAAATAAAATACTTTTTTATTACTATTACTTTTTACCATTTTCATTGTCGATAATCAGCTAGTTCTGTTATTCACATTATCAATTCACTAAGCCAATAGTCCTGAATAGATTTGAAACTATCTTTTCTAATTTAATTTATATTTGTAGACAGCAAGAAGATCTCTAACTAGAGCTATCTAAACATATTCTTTACTGCCAAATAAAACTTCTATCTGTACTGCTACATATAAGATTATAAAAAAAAACTTTCTGATATATTTCTTGCCTCATTTTAGTTTCACAATACAAATAGGTTTACAATACAAAAAAAAAAAGGAAAAACATAACTCTATTAAAATTTCTATTTGCAATTAAATGATAAAAATGTAGTGTCCCAAACATATAACTCCATTGTCAAAGTAATCTCAAAGAAATGATTAATGGAATGAGAAGTTTTTGACGATTAGACTGAAGCCTGACCATTAAAGTATTAAGATTGGCTATCTTAATATAAAGCTGAGCATTGATTGTAGATATGTGTGGAGATGATAATCTGGACCAACTGATGAGTGCTGGTTTAGCATGGAATACGGATATTGGTAATTATTTATTTTTTCAACATGTGTGTGATTAGGTGGGTCAGCAATATGAGATGGCATGGAGAGTTGAGGGTCATGTGAAAGTCTGAGTTTGAATCCCATATATAAGATAAGAACAAAAAATTAAGAAATAATGAGAAAGAAATAGGTTGGAAAAGAAACAGAAAAGATTATCTTTACAAATATATATAACCTTTGATTTTTCAACATTTTATTCTAATAGACAGAGACACTATTGGTTGGAAACTATTGACTGGTTATTTACAGTCAATTTCCATATATATCATTCCTTTATCAATTAAGCGTGGATTTTATTGGCAACCTGAGCTCTAATATCAAACAATTATGTGCGTGTTTATATACAACACGATTACATTTTTAGTGCCTTTATATGTGTTACAAACTTCCACATTAAACAGATGGAAAATGAAAGTCAATTTTTTACAGCTCCTAATATTCTATATAAGTAATAACTCATATAGCCTCCAAAAAGAGTTCTGTTTATTAACCTCCGTCTTTATTCATTTATAAAAATAATGATTAGATTTATTAAAATAAAAATATTCAAATGCAGTTTATATATATATTATGCTAAATCGAAACTCTTTAAATGCAACTTAATGTAAGTTATAAATTCGAAATGAGTTTCATTTGAATTCAATAAATAATAAATCAATTTTAAAATAATTGAAATTTTTATTTATTTTCTAGTTTTATTTAAAACGAAAAAACATTTATTTATCTTTTTATAAATATTGATATTTAATTTTAAAAAAAGAATTTTAATAATTTTGGTTTTAAACAAAACTTTTTTTAAAAGATATATTTACAATATTTTTTTTTCTTTAACAATGCAAAAGCATTTATTAAACTGCCCACCCCTCGCATATGTATGTAAAATGGATTATTCTCCGGTACATGAGGGGTCAGAATGACTTACGTCAACATGGGTAGGATGACAACTTTGGCACTAACGTGGACTTTGAACGTTCCATCATCAGATTTTTAATGAAATGGACAGCTGAAGAGTTATGGGTTGGAGTGGTTTGAAGCCTGTCTATTAAAGTATAAAGATTGGCTAGCTTAATATAAAGCTGAGTACTGATTGTATATAAGTGTGGAGATGATAATCTGGATCAACTAATGAGTGCTGATTTAGCACGATATACGTTTATTGGTGATTATTTATTTTTCCAATATGTGTGTGATCAGGTGGGTCAGCAATATGAGATGGCATGGAGAGTTGAAGGTCGTGTAAAAGTCTGAGTTCGAATTCCTTATATAAATAAGTTTGTAAAATTTAAGTAGAAGATTTATCCAATGAAACATTATTGATACAAGTTCTACAAATGATTTCAAGTGCCTTGACCTTAGAAAAAAGAATGCAATTGATATACTAATACCTTTCTTATGAAGCAGAAATCCAACTTTTCAGCTTGTTTATCATAGACAATGATTCATAACCTGAGAATGAGCTACATTTTAAAAAACAACGTTATGAAGATACCTTAACTTACAAGTGTTATTCATTCTTTATCATTCACTTTCTCAGTGATACATTTCTACTATTAAAAAAATCTGCATCCGTGATTCACCATTCTCGTGACTCACATACTATGGCATTAAAGCTTTAAAAAAGATGAAGATATACTATGGTGCTTAGTGCCTATAGGAATGCAATATATTTTTTGCTTTTATTGTTAGAACTTAGACACTTAATTTACTAACCTAAATTTCTTATCATAATCTCTACATCTAATTATAAAGCCATGAGATTCTTTAATGTTATTGAATCTCACAGATCGAAATATTAATTTTCTTTGCAATTTTTAAAGAATGGATGTCATTGAAATAAGCTAAATAGATTTTGTCATTTCTATCAGTCAACTGCAAGTACTGCCAAAAAAAATCAAATTTGTAGCTGAGTCTAAATAAACTTAGTAGGCCTATTTAAGATATTTCGGTAATACATGGTCTGTTGATCCAGACTGCACAATGGCGCTGTTTCTATGCTAAAGCACATAAATATGCTGTTTACAAGGCCACTCATAGATCTTACAGCCTGTAAACTGTACAAACACTAAGATGTTGAAGTGCACCCCTACCTCAACATCTCTAGCATGTTGAACATTATTAGCGACGAGTATGTGACACTTTCTATAGACATTACTCTTGACTATTGTACAGCGTTTGATATGAAGGTTTCTGTAGTTGTAATGATGAAAAGTCTATTAGAACAGATTTTTTTTTTTAGCTTAAATGTATTGTAATTGATGTGAGTTAGTAAAATTGTAATGAATTGTCAAATGCCCCTACTTTCATTGTCAGGGGTCAGAATTCATGAAATGAGAAGTGTAAATCATGATTCGGCAAAGTTCATGATCAAGTCGCGCACTTTCTGAGACTTTTTTGAGATCAAAACAGTTCAATGGCAGACGATGGTCATTCAATGTTGTAGTTTTGAGATTTACCTGCTACAAAAGCAGATACGGCAGTGGCCTTCCTTCAACCCCTCCCCCAATATTTTACCCACCTAAGAAAAACTGTCTTTGTGGTGGTTTAATGAAATGAAGGCATTGTCAACATTTCTGAAATGGAATGTCAAGCTCATCAATGTCGACGAAGGGGTTCCATTTGCTCATGGAATGGGCTTTGAGGGCTACTGAATCGGTTTTTCGCAAGTGGTATGGCTAATTGATTCTTGAAGCTGGGATCAGCTTATAGTGAAGCATATTAGAGCTGAGTTGGAAAGGTGTCAAAACATCATAAGGAATATGATGACAGGTCTTAGAGAGGTCTGTCGAGAAAGCCTTGTTGTTTCTCGATCAAAAATAACAAAAAGTTTTTTCAAAAACAATCAAAAAGACTTGGATACAAAAAAAAAATATTAAAGTTTCTTTAAAAAAAAAAAAAAAAAGACCGAACAAAAAGAATTTTTTTTTTTTTTTTTTAAAAAAAAAAGACAGAATATTTTTAAAAGCCACCCCCCCCCCCACATTATTTTATTTTTAAGAAATATACATCAAACTGGTTACAAAAACAAAAAAAAAAAAGCATCAACAACAACCCAAAAAAGTCAAAATCAAGCAAATCCAAAAATTAAAAACATAAATCAACAAAATTATTTCAAAACAGCCTGGTAACGTTATATCTATTTGTTTTTCACTAGCAACAGCGCCGTAGAGCGGTATGGGTAATTAGACGATGTATTACCGATATTTCATTAAAAATGAGATTTGATAATTTTATGGAATTACAATGATTATATAAGATAATGCTTTCAGGTATTTTTGATATGAGAGAAAGTACAGAAATAGTCAAAACTGGAAAATTAAATTGGATATTCTTCAAAATAATCATAATAAATGAGAAAAGATATGGGACAAGTAAAATGAAAATGCTAGATTAACTTTTAAAAAAAAACAACAGCTTATTTTGGTGTCTATAGTATTAAAAAGATCAAACCATGAAACCCAATAAATAATTATTCTGATAAAAGCTGAACCATAAACATTTTAATATATGAAAAAATATAATTTTTCAATCAGTTGCTATTTAATTCGTGATTTATTTACAACTTTAATGAATTGAGTTAAATTTCCAAAAATAAAGTTAGAAAAAAACTTGGAATTATGCAGGCAAATGTCTGGCTAATAAAATTTCCAGGTCAAAGATGTTTTGTATTGGGTCTTAGAACAAATATTATGCTGAAACTTTTTTAAGTAAGTTTATGTATGATATAGAAAATGCTAGGTGTTAAAAGATAGAGATATCGCTGGGGCTTAAACTGCTACATTAGATATGGAAAGTATAATTATTAACAAGTATTGTTGTTAAAACAGGCAAATTCTCCATACAGTAGTGTCACTCAGTGCAAGCCAGAGCAATCAATGGATGCCAGAAGGCTTGTGCATAAAATCCCTTTCTAATGCCTACTCATCCAATATCCCCAGACAGTTTCTAGCTTGTGGCTTTCGTCAGTGAGGAGTCCTGGATCTGAGAGCACTGCACTATTGATTACTCTGGCTTGCACTGACTGGCGCTACTGTATGGAGAGTTTTGCCTGCTTTAATAACAGTTATGAGCAAGCATAAGAAATGGTGATCATGTGATGTTTAGTGATTTAACAAATATTGTTCTTGACAGATTCTAGGTAGATTGAAAATAGTAACAATGAAAGAGGAAATCTTTGTAGAATTCTTGTCCTTATACAAAAATGTAGCTATTTAGAGAATTCTTGCAACATAATTTCTGATGATTAAATCCAAATAGACAGTTCCCAAATTACAGTTTCTATAAACCACAAAAATATTATCATAGTTATCTAAATCAAAGATATGGTTGAAATCTACTTGTTCTAAATTATATTTGGTTAAACCCAACTGCAATACAAAGATAAATGCATGCACTTTCAATATCCACATGATAATTAGATAATTGATAATATGCTGTTCTGAGAATGTCGTTGGAAACTACATTGCATGTGGGACTGACTTTTATAAATGATGAGTCAGTATATCTTTTCATTAAAAATTTCATCTACTTAAGTCTAAGAATCTAATATAAAACAGTTTTATTTATAAAAAATATACTTAATAAGATTATTATTGAGCAACGACCATTTATTACTCCCACTGTACATTTGTAATGAAATATTTTAGAAGCAATAGTAGTAAAACCGTCTAAACTCTTGTACTCAGTAGATGATACAATGTGAGAAGAAGATAGGTTTTTGGGCTTACGTATATCTGTTTGAATTACTTCACTTGAAATGTGTTAAAAAAATCAAAAAGCAAGCCGATTTTCACAAACAAATATTTAATTAATATTTTTTGAACCAATTGTATCATTGGCCATAAAATATTCTTTAGAAATACAAAATCAATTTTCTGATATTAGAAGCTGCATTATCTTGGTATTTCTTTGGATCCCCCCCCCCCATGTGTCATAGCATCGGACGGGAAGCGAACCCGCTAAACCGGGACAACTGCTTGTGAGGCAGCTGTGCTGACCTCTCGACCACCAACGCATGGAGTTTTATAATTAAATTTTTCAAGTTTTAAAAGCATTGGTTGAGTTGAAATTTTTTTCAGGTTAAGTTTAGTCATGTTTTAATTTGCAACATACAATTAGGAAATCTGCAAAAATAAAATATTTATAGGTATAAAAATGAATTGCCAAGATAGTATGATGAATTTGAACAATTTAAGTTTAATTTTATAAAGTTATTTTTTTTTATAGTTATGAGAATCGATGGAGGCTTTATGGAATATCAGTTAAATAAAGAATAATGTAAAAGTGATATGAGGAAATGGATAAAAGTTAATTTTTCCAAATGCAAAATAAATCGGAGTTCTTTATTCAAGTGAAAGGGTGTAAGCATTTGGATCATATAATTGAAGAAATATTGTAATTTGGCAGTTAAGTGAGAAAATAAATTTAAAAAGCTGCACATACAATCGTCTACTTTTAATATATAGGGTATATGAGCACAGACTTTCACATGACCCACCACTCTCCACTCTATCTAATAACACTGATACACTTAAATACATATATGTTGAAAAGATAAATAATCACCAATATACGTATTTCATGCTAAACCAGCAATCATCAGTTGATCCAGATTATCATCTCTACACATATATACTATAAGTACTCAGATATATATTAAGATAGACAATCTTCATACTTTAATGGACAGGCTTCAATCTACTCCACACTCCAACTCTTCAACCGTCCATCCAATTGAAAATCTGATGATGGAATGCTCAAAGGCCACCCTGACGCCGAGATTATATTGGTGATTATTTATCTTTTCGACATATATGTGTTTAAGTGTATCATTGTTATTAGATAGAGTGGAGAGTGGTGGGTCGTGTGAAAGTCTGTGCTCATATACCCTATATATTACATATATAGACACAGGTATATAATAAGCCTGTGTTTCAGTTATTAAATCGTCTACTTTTCTAACTTTATCAGTAATCTACGTTAGATGGAGAACTGCAAATATTTGTTGCTTTTGCTTGAGAATAAACAGAAAACTGGTAGAGATATTGACAAAGTAAATAATATGTCTGAATTAATCTAAATGGTTATTTATCTTCCACATCTTTAATGACAGAAATGTGTTTGTGATCGTAATGATTGATTAATCAGGTTGCTTGCCATGATCGCATAACATAATATATTTTTATTTCCACGATATTAGCTTTTCTAATACAGAGATTCATCATTTTTAATTTTTACACAAGACATAACTGCTTATTGCTATTTTTTTGGAATGGTAGAACAAGAACACTATCATTGAGTGTGGGGTAGCATTTTCTTATTTGTAAATTCACCAAACATTTTTTATCTGTAGTTAAAGTACCTTACAGTGTGGCATGGTTACAGTTTAATGTGGTGATGTGCGTGTTTTGATACAATAGTAATAATGGTTTAATTTGTGGAAAAATATATAAAAATAAGACATTTTTATTAGTTGGCAACATTTTGAGGTTAAATAGATAAGGTTTTTTTTTTACTTTTTAGTAATTGTTATGCACTGCAATAATGATCTTCGCTGTCACCTTTGTGAAATTGACAACAATATGAACAGCTGCAGTATATTTTAAATACAAACAGTTAAAACAGATATCTCTTCCCCTCAAAATTGTTTTTAGGTACTTCCTGGAAGATAATTTTTTGTTGTTTTTTTTTCAAGAAAAGTTTAGTCTTTTTTTAATTTCTGAATTGCATACAATTTCAATTTAATAGAATATTATACGTGATGGTGTTGTTTTTTCGCAATTATTAATTGTGCATATTTGAGAAACTTTTAAGTTAATTTGTTTTTTTTTTTTAAAAAAAAGGACATAACTATGTGAAAAATTTACCCAAGCAAATAGAACTGGACTCTTTAGCGTCATAGTACATATTTTATATTTGTTAAATTAAATCATTTCAAATCCCTATCACTCTTTGTGTCACACAATAGCAATGAGATAATCTCTTTATATTATAGTCAAAAGAAATAAAATATCTGAGGCAAAATCATTTAATGGCTTAATTATAAAGACGATTCTAAACACTCAAAAAACTGCGGAGAATATACATATACTAACTTATCTACATCCTAAATAGGGTTAAATATCAATAAAATAAGCAACATCCTTAACAAATTTGGTAAGATTCTTCACTTTTGATGAAATTGATTAATAGGCATAGAATTATCAAAACTTTGAATACAATTAAAGTTCTGTCTGTTTTATATAGTTTAGATATATCATTACGATTAATTAAATTAGAATCATTACAGAATTCAGTGCACAAGATAAAATATTTATTTATAGTAGAGTATTTAGCAGGTTCCTGAAATGGTTGGAAAACTTTTCTTTATTTTAAAAAAGAATAACAAAAGTGCTCACTGAGAGAAAGGTTTTGATCAGAATAAATCCAATATTTTATATTAAAAAATTAAATTTTCTATGAAGATGAAGTATGAAGAAAAGTGTGGTTGTTTTAGGAGAAAGACATATGATCTTTTGCCTACAACCAACTGATGATGATAAGTTGATAACATTCAAAGATAATCCACAGTTTAAATTAATATTATTGACATTAAAAATATCATTACTTTAATAACGCAAAATTATTTCTATATTTTTACATTCCACAGCTTATTTGCTTCTGGGAGCTATTAACGTCACCAATATAAAAAGAAATCATAAAAATTTGCTTATTTTATTTGTTTCTACATTATCTCTTTCGACAATATTCATTTAATTATTGATTATTATAAAAATTAACAGTTCGATTAGTGTTTAAATAATAAATATCGTATAACTTTTTTTATATTAAGAAATAGAAAAATAAAACATAGATTAAAAATTACATAGATTATATTGACTAGTCCTTGATTATCAATAAAACTTTAGAGCATGGAACGAAAAGTTTGAGTAAAATGCATATCATCATTTACAATTGAATATTAAAACAGGCAAAACTCTGCATACAGTAGTGGCACTCAGTGGAAGCCAAAGTAATCAATGGATGTCAGAAGGTTTGTGCATAAAATCTCTATCTAGTGCCTATTCATCCAATATCTCCAGATCTTAGGATCTAATGCAACCCTCCAGCAGCCATCTTTTATCTCTACTCAGCTAAAAAAAACTATGAGAATAAAAAAAAATGGTTTTACAAT
Organism: Epiperipatus broadwayi; assembly: GCA_028023455.1. Taxonomy (NCBI): domain Eukaryota; kingdom Metazoa; phylum Onychophora; class Udeonychophora; order Euonychophora; family Peripatidae; genus Epiperipatus; species Epiperipatus broadwayi. The sequence continues at coordinate 2,280,783 of JAQFVV010000181.1, read as the reverse complement.
TGAATATTCTATGGAGAAAAAAAATGAAGAAAAAACACCAACAAATTTTACATAAAAAAGAGGCAATTTTGCAAACTACCTAATTAATACATCAATGCTAATGCTTTACAAATTAGTTGAGAATATTTCCCAATATATATATAGTAATGATTAAATTTTTTATTAATAAATATTTAATTCAAAAAGTTATTTTAGTAGTATATTTTTTTAATGTTGAAGATATTATATTTTATATAAAATACAATTAAATATTAAAAAAATATGATTATCAACAAACAATTTTTTTTAATTTTATAAATAGATAAAAATAAAAATTATGATTTTGATTTATATACAACTACTATGACATTCCTTTTTCCTTCATAAATTATCTTGTCTCAGAAGAATTTTTACTGGGGTCAATTGCTGTTTAGGCTGAACATATTGTTAGAAGAGATAGAAATAGATGGATAGTTGAAATCGTAAATTGTATTTTAAGAGACTGTAAAAGACCTAGAAAGAGACCACATGTGAGATGGGCAAAATAAGAAAGTATGCTGGTATGGAGAGGCTAGGGATCGGAGAATTTGGATTGAACTCGGAGAGTCTTTCATCCTTCAGTGAATTGATAATATTTAAAAATGATGATGATGATGACTTATGATATGCACATATATATTAAAATTTTATTCTTATCTTAGTGCATCTTTCACCTTAGATCATTCATATCATCATCATCCATCAGTCCAGAAGTCAGACAAACCTCTCTCCCCCTCTGAATACATTATTAAAAAACTTAGTTCACTTTTTTCAAGTCAATAAGACAAACGTAGGTCACATTGCAATATATATATATATATATATTAAAACTTCTATTTCATCATAATTTTCTGAAATGTATGACCAAAGACAAATAATCTCTAATATGGGCATTTTGTGCTGAACTAGTACTCATCAGTTTGTCCAGATCACAATCTCCTACACATATTTTCATCATTTGTTTAGGAATTTATATATAATAATTCACTATAGTTTGATTACAAGGGTCAAACTTTCTGCACTCACAACTTTACCAAAAACTACTTTTTAGATTTATATTAACGATTGTTATCGTTCATTCATTAAACTAGAGATTATCTTTAATCCAAAAATGCTCTTTAACTATCATTTGATTATCAACATAATGTCCACCTAAACTGTAGCTTCAATATGTTGATGATACATTTGTGGTATGGCCACATGGTGATGTACAATTACAATCATTCTGGATGCACATTAACAGCATATCCCCTACAGTTAAATTCACAATGGAATCAGAACAAGAACAAAAATTGGCATTCTTGGATGTTCGTGAGACAAGACTCCCTCAGGGCAAAATAAAAACAACAGTGTATAGGAAACCAACACAGACTGGCAAGTATTTGGCATATACATCCAATCATACAAGAAGCACTATACAAGGAATTGTACTATCACTATGAAACAGAGCAAAGGAGGTTCGTTCAGAAACCAGTGATTTAGAAAAAGAAATGGTTACCCGTCAGCAGTCATCAGGAAAACCTTCAATTGACAATATAAAGAGACACCAAAAAAGAAAAAATTATTGGTACAGCAGTGTATCCATGCATACCAGAAATGGCAGACAAATTAAAAAAATCTTCAGTCAATATAACATTAGAACTGCTTTCCAAAGCCATACCACACTTTGAGGAATGCTTACTTCTACTAAACCTAAACTGGAAATGCTGAAGAACAAAAATTGCATCTACGAAATACCATGTGAATGTGTAAGGAAATACATTGGTGAGACCTGTCACCTGTTGAACAGCAATTGAAAGAGCACAAACTAATGGTTAAAAGAAAAAAAAAACAGATGTGTCTACCACAGCAGATCATGTATGTACAAATGACCACATGTTTAATTGGGAAAATGCAAAGATATTGGATAAAGAGGAAAAATTCATAGAGAAAATTCAAGGAAGCTGCTCATATGACAATGATAAATAATACTATAAGTCAACCCAGTGTGGCAATACACAATGTATGGAAGCCTCTAATTCATCTTGCTCTTAGGAAAATAATAATAATAATAAATTAGCCTAAAAAAAAAATTGAAGGACTCAGGAGAATTTGAACCAACCCTCATATATAAATATATCAAATTTCTACTATATGTTGCCTTTGACAGAATAGCTCAGTTGGTAGAGCATTTGCCTTAACTTTGATATTCAAGAACTTCTAAGTGAATATTGTCACTGTATATATAGGCCAGCACCACTTGAAGAAGAGTAGAGAATAATATTACTCAAAACATTGGGTAATTACTAACCTGTATTATCTATCTGTGTGTTATTACTAACAAGTTGTTTGTATTTGAAAAGTTTTAAAGTTTAAAATTTTCTATACATTCAACATTCACTCATAAATGATGGAAATAGTCCAACATATTACATCTTATAATATACCATCATTACAAACCTTCAGACAAATATAAAGGCCATAGATTTAACAAAGATTATGTTAGTGAAATAGGGTGGATTAGATTAGAGTAGAATATGAGGAAAACATAGGGTGGTAAATAGAAAGGTAAAGTAAGGTGGCTAACAGACTTTTCTGGGCATAATGGCTGAAAGATTCATGACTCTGAAAAAGAGAAGCCACAATGCATCACATCACATCACATTACATCTAAAAAATATAATGGGGTAACCAGATATACACTAATGATGATGAGCAGTTCCTAATATAAACTAAATTACTGCTCCATGACACTAGCTCAGCTTAGAGTCTGAGATGCATAACTATTAAACAATTGATAGACCAATAACAGCAAATAAACATCAGCCAAATTAATTTAATAATAACAAATTTTATTAAGATTAAAAGAAAATAAAGAAAATTAAAAAAATAATAAATACTTTATTTATGGATGTTTGATAGAATACTTTATTTTTTGACAGCCATGACAGTTAAATTGTTCTCCCCATTTTAATTATTTTGATACTATTAAATATTTTTTAAAATCAGTTCTTATAATGTGTGATATATGGGTGAATAACTTTTACTAAAAATAAGAAAGAACATCTTCAATTTATCTCCTCAAATGCCTATACATATATGCAATTACTATAAAGATTTATTAAATTAAAAAGCTGCAAACCTCATGCACTTATTACTTATCTGACAGCCAATCAGATGTTATGGTGGCTGTTTTGAATAGCAATCAAACCATAAATACAAGACAGAGAATTTTACAAGATTTATGTGAGTGTCCAAATCCATACCACCAGATAATTATACAGATAATAATCAGGGCTAATAAGGATGAGAGATGTATGAATAGCTATTTTGGAGCTGGCCCATGCATAAATAATGAGGTCAGAAATACTAGCCACTGGGACCGAGTTTAAAAGAATATGAGCTTGACTGAAATTTGGTAGATCAGAGGCTCCTAGAATTCACCAATATATAGTGATAATATAAAACAAAAACAAGTGTGGTAATTATTCCAAACCTAGACCACATCAGAGTAAATAGATGCGATTAAGCAGTAGATGACCCAGGTGATCAGAAGTAATACAAAATAATATGAAATGGATAGAGACATATTTAACACTGGTAAAGTAAAAGAAAGGTCCTAAAAATAAAAGTAGTCTTTCTATGGATTTATTTTATGGTCACACATGCAAGTAGATCAATACTTTTATAAAATAGCATGTTATACATAAGTGTGAAAATATCTTAACAAATCTAATCTCACACATAAATAAAATAAATTGATTAACACTATTTTTAAAAAAAGTTAATTTGAAACATCTTTATGAATCTTATTTAAAAGGTTTTATTGTCTCCATTTAAACTTCAGACTTGTTTTCATTTACAAAAGAAAAATACTTCAGTTTTAACTATTCAAAGAGAGGAGGGAAGAAGATTGTATTACTTTACAATAATAATAAATTCACTCAAAATTTAGACTTCATTAATAACTGTCAAAACTCTCCATTAAAGAAAAGGAAATTTTAATTTTTTTAAAATACAAATGCTAATTTAGTTTGTACTCTCATAAGATAATAAAGCATTCATGAATAATATTATGATATAAAATAGCATATATATAAAACTAATAAATATATATTCAAATCTAAAATTACAGATAAAATTGCACATATACTTAATGAAAACAATTCTAACCAAACCTGGCTCATTTAAGGTTTATAAAAGTTTATATTACTGTAAAGTCCATCAGTGTGTCACTTTTGCTTTCTGTGAATTCACTGTAGAAGTAATCCTCTTGTTTATTTTATAGTTGTATATTATTGTTGGTTAGTTGATGGAGGCTCCCATGTAAGTTGACATTTCAGGAGGCCAGCTTTGTATGAGTTTATGAAATTTTAAAACATGCTGGTGGATGAAGTTAGGTTTGAAGCATGGAATTCATCTTGTTAAAGTACTAGCCATGTATATTTCAGAGAATACCACTAGTAGTAATTTTTAGGTTCATTTTATAAAACTTCAGGCTACTTGTCATATAAACTATTTGGGGGTACTAATAATTTTGACGAATTAGCTGGCAATGAGTACAACCTGAATAACAGAACAACATAATCTAATGACTTCTAATAAATGAATCAACAGATTTTGGGGAGCTTTTATATACATCATATTGTTTCCTTACACAAATTTTCTAGAATTTTCTAGATTAACATGTTAAAAAGTAAGCCAGGTTTTTAATTAAGACATTCTTCTACATATTTAAAATATAATACAAGTTTTTAATTAATTAATTAATTCATTTTTGCATTCCACTTAAATTAATTTGATTACATGCCTTATCTGGACAATGCTTAACTTTTAAATTTTGTTATCACAACAGATTAAAACTTTTTTGTAGATTAAACATTATTGAACAACCTTAAAAATAATCATGTATACCAAGATGTGCATTTCAGGCTGAATATGCATTCATCAGTTGGCCCCAATCACAAACTCTTACACATATCGTCATCATTTCTTTAATTTATATATTTAATAATAGTGTGTGTAATATGATTACATCATTGGTTCTTCACATTTTAGTGGTGTATTATTGTTAGACCAAATAATCTAATATTATATATAATGTGGTGTGATTATATTAGTTCAGTTAGTTACATTTGAGAGTCAAAATGTGCATTGAAAAAAAAGCATAAACATTTACTTTTGTATAGTACATTATGATATTCTGTTGATACATTGGCATTTATATTTGCAGAACGTTCAATTATTTGTAGTGGATGGCTTTGTCTTGACAATGCTTTTATTTTGCATATGGAAAACAATTTGAAAAAAGTAAAAATCTAGGAGTCTATTCTATAAATAGGACAATTTATTAAATAAATAATATAATTGTGATAATAGACATAAATTATAGAAAGTTAACCACCAAAGATCACATGATCACCATTTCTTATGCTTGCTCATAATTGTTATTAAAACAGGCAAAACTCTCCATACAGTAGTGCCATTCAGTGCAAGCCAGAGTAATCAATAGATGTCAGAAGGCTTGTGCATAAAATCCCTATCTAGTGCCTACTCATCCAATATCCCCAGACTAGTTTCTGGCTTGTGACTATCGACAGTAAGGAGCCTTGGATCTGTGAGCACTGCACCTAGATATTGGATGAGTAGGCATTAGAAAGGGATTTTATGCACAAGCCTTCTTTCATACATTGATTACTCTGGCTTGCACTGAGTGGCACTACTGTATGGAGAGTTTTGCCTGTTTTAATTATAGAAAGTTAACTATTTATATGAGAATGCTAATGTTGTGTGACTTTAATGAGAATTTTTTTTTAATTTTAAAATATTAATTGTAAAATGCTTCTAGAATGGCAGACATGTTGTAATCTGGCCATAGCTAATATTTATTTACTACATTGGTATTTTGAATATAATAAAATTTATTCCAGAATTTTTTGTTTACATATGTATATATGTATAAATTTACCTTATAAACGCAAAATAATTATAGTAATTTCCATTTATTAAAAATAAATAATTCTTAACTATTGCTTAAAAAATATTGCAAATAAGTATTTGCTAAAAATAAAGATACATGAAGTTAACACATTTAAAGTGCATTAAATAAGCATCACATGTAGGATTTAATCGCAAAAAGAGTTTTCTGATCAATGGAAAGGAAATCCTTTGATCATTATTGAGACTTTGCATGATTTGTACAAAGCAAATTTCAATGGTTCTTATCACTGGAACTGATGATTAATTCATATAATAAATAAACATGGATGAAGTGAGTTTACTATTTCTGATATTAAGATCAAGAAACACCATAGTCTTTCTTTTCAGTTGCCTGTTAGTTTTTAACTGAAATATCAGTTGCTTTTTTAATCCCAAAAGTCTATAAAATTACCAACTAAGACTGCAGTTGGAAGCTGAAGATAGAATATGCTAAGAATACACTAATTCTAAAACCAGGCTATCCTTCAAACATATGTTTTTGTTTGCTTATAATCCACAAGTCACTTTCAAATTAAGAAAGTTTACATAAATTGGAAAAATAACTATCTGATATTAAATGAGACATTGTTGGTCTTTGTGAAGTTAGTAGAAAATATAAAGAGATAATTGATTAAAATGTGAACATATACTTGATTACAAAGGAACAAATATTGGAATTATAAGTGGTATGGGACTCACTTTAAATAAAAAGTGAAGAACAGCACCATGGAGAGTGATTGTATATCAAATATAGTACAAGATTAATTATTCAAATTAATGGAAGATACCAAATTCTAATAATTTAGGTTTATGCACCATCAAGTTCTCATTATGAAAAAAAAGTAGAGAATTTTTATATGGATGTACAAAATCATTTTGAACATACCAAACAACATTTTGAAATTATTACAGGAGACTTGCTTGGTAGATATGAAAATAACTGGAAATATAGTGCACTATGTGATTATAATTATAGTGACAGAAATGAGAGAGGACAAAGATTTGTGGTTTTTCCAGAAATATTAAAACTGTATATTATGAATTCTATCCTTGAGAAAAATGTTAATGGAAGTGAATATGAAAGCATCCAAATAAAATTACATCAGAATTGGATTACATCTTGACTAAAGAAATATGTATTTCAAGAATATAATGTTTTATTAGATTCAACACAGGAAATGATCATCAATTAGAAAAATATAATTTATGTGTATTATTGCAAAACTATTACAGACCATTAAGAAAAAAAGTATTATCCATTGATATTTTTAACTCTCAGAAACACTCCAATAAATTTAAATTAGAATTTTCAAACCATTTTAAAATATTAAAAGACTTTGAAGGTGATTCCAACTTAACTGAAATCAAAAAAAAAAAATTCAAGAAAGATACTTATTACAAAGGAGTAATAATTTAGAAGGAACTTTTCCACCAATACAAGGGAATGTATGAAGAAAAGAAAAAAAATATTAATTTATTTAAGGGAAAGATTTAAAAAAGAATAAAAATATCAAAAGTATAAAACAATAATTTGATAATGAAGTAAAGTTTTTTCAGCAATAATAAGAAGAAATTAACTATTATTTAAAAAAGATAACATCGTGAAATATATGGCAGAATTCTACAAAGAATTTTATAGTAATAAAGAACAAAAAAGAAAATCTTCTAGTAGATGTTACACTTTCTGAAATTGTCCAACATTTTCAATAAAGAAATTAAATATGCAATTAAATTAATAAAGAAAGAAAAAGTTTCAGGCACTTATTGAATTATGATTAGTATCTTAAAGAAGTTAATAAAGAAATAGAAAAATTATTGCTAAAGTAGAAAGCTTATAAAGAAGACATTAAACATTTCAGACCTATCAGTTTCCGTTAGATCTGTACAAAATCTTTACGAGTCATTTATAGCAAACGATGGATTTTAACCAAGAAAACAAAAAACAAACTGGATTTAAAATAATTTTAACATAGCTGGACATGTTCAGGTATAGAAAGAAGGTATAGAAAGGACCAATAAAAACCAATTGCCATTATGCTTTATGTATGTGGAATATGAATAAAAAATTTGACTTATAAGCATTTCCATAGTGATTAAAGTTTTAGATCATCAAGATATATAAGCAGAATAATGTTCTATTTTGAAGAAAATTTATTAAAATTCAATGGCTATTGTAGATAGATTATATAGTGATATTAAAAATATTAACATTGAGACGAATATACAACTTGGAATTCCATATCTCCAAAACATTTTACAGCAGTTTTAATAAATATTTTTGCGGATTAAAAAGTGTAAAAATAAATGAATATTATTTTAAGTCACTAGATTTTTTCAAATAATGTAGTTGTTTTTGTTTTGTTTTTTAAATTACGCTTTAGAGCTTCGTCAAATGTAGCAAAACTGTAACTAAAGTAGTATTCAATGGATTTTCTCAGAAAAGAAAATAAAGACTGTTATTCATTAATTAGAAAAATTAACAATCACTAATACCTTATTTAGATTATTAATAAAGATGACAACTTAATGAGTGAAATTAATCGTTAAATTAAACTTGGATTTTCAATTAAATAACTTAGTATTAAAATATATGCCTATATATTTGAAAAGTGGGTTTTACCAGTTTTTACTTATGGTTTTGTGATTTAATTACTTAAAAGAAGAATACCATACAGACTTCAGACCCAGCAAAGTAAAAAGGATGCATATTAGTAGTAATAATAAAAAATCAAAAACATATTACTTGGATAAAAATAAACAGGGATTACTGACAACATCAAAGAAATTACTACAAGAGATCATAGATATTAGATAATTGAAGTTTTGAAATGGATCTCAAAATTTTTTAAAAAACCTAGAAATAGATCGCATGTAAGATGAATGAATGAAATAAGGATGTTTGTTCATGTGACTTAGTAAAGAGAGAGATTATGAATCAGAGAAACTAAATTAAAGTTAGAGAGAAATCAATAATAATTGAAAATAATGTTGGTGATGATAATGGTTTATAAGCTGTATGCTTGGTTTTGTTTAACTGAAAATATTTTGTTGGCTCAAAATGTGTACTAAAAGCCATTAACATATTTTTTTATGTTTACTGCCATTTATTTGGAATGCATATCAAGTCAGATGTCACATGACATAACAAAATTTAACAAGCTTGTATTACAAATGTTATGTATAGAACTCGCAAATAAGCTCTTAATAGGCTTTGCAAAATATCCCCAACCCAGACCAGTTTTTGCTAATGGCATCCTCAGTGAGGGGTTAGGATATTCAAGCATTAGATTAAAAATACCAGGATAAGCCAAACACTTACCTAATGGATAACTGTTAAGTAGAAAATCTGAAACTTTCAGACATCCATATGTCTTCCAATACAGCTATCTAACTTAAATAGCCATATGGGAATGAACTAAGTTCAGATACACTGTGTATTAATATATATATATATATATATATATATATATATATATATCCTTAAAAACTAGTCAATACTTAGACAATCCCAATATCAATAACAATCAATAATTTCAACCTCCTTTTAACAATAAAGGTGGAATCCCACCTTTATTAATGGGCCAATATATTTATATAGACACTAAATATTGTAATATAATAAATAATTAACTAAAATATATAAGATTAAGGAATTAACAGAAAGTACTTCTACAAATTAAAATTTAATTATCGTTGTATTTATTATTTATATTGTTATTATATATATATATATAATTAAAAGATTTTCATAGCATTACTGATAAAATATTAAAAGTTTTTAATGAGATCATGTATTTCTTATTTTATTTTTCTGATCTACTGTAAGTTTATAAAAGATTACACAAATAAAATGCTGTAGTTAGAAGATATGTGTTCAAGTTGGCACTTAAATTTTAAGTTTATGCGTGAGTAATTACATCATAACTGATCTCAAAGTGAAAAATACATAGAAAACCTAATAAAAACTTTCATTATTATATATGTGTGTGTCTACATGCATACATATTAAAATTATAAGGGAAATTTCTGAGTATTTATCTAAAAATATTTAAACTTTGATGTAGCCAGGCAAACAACCAATTAAAACACTGGTATTTCAAACTAAAATCTTATTATCAAAAATAATATTTTTTCTCTCACTTACTCTTAGGCCAAACACAATATTTGTAGATAATGATATTTCAGCTTTCAATGCCTGTTTTTAATTGGTTGCCATAACTAAAATATTTCCAGATAAACATATAGAAATTGCAATCATTAATTTCAATATTTACCTCCATAAAGTTTATGAAATTTTTCTTATTAGATAAATAGATGAATATATAGATAGATAAATAGATAGATAGACAGACAGACAGACAGATAGATAGATAGATAGATAGATAGATAGATAGATAGATAGATAGATAGATAGATAGATAGATAGATAGATAGATAGATAGATAGATAGATAGATAGATAGATAGATAGATAGATAGATAGATAGATAGATAGATAGATAGATAGATAGATAGATAGATAGATAGATAGATAGATAGATAGATAGATAGATAGATAGATAGATATAATATTTGCTAATATTGGTAAAAATATAATATCAGACGAAAGCATTACAATTTTGTCTACACAATAATATTGACTCAAAGTCGACTTAAATGTTGTTTTAGATAGTAGACTACACTCATTTAATAAGAAAAATTATAAAAATAGTCCAGTAATTAATGAATTGTATGATTGCATTGAATTTGTAGATTATAAAAAATATTTCATTTTATAAGCAATTATATTATAAGTAGAGCTTTAAAACATTTTATATAGGTATGGACATTGTCAAATTTTAAAAATATTTCTTAAATATATTAGTAGAGTTAATACTTCATAATGACACTAAGAAAGTAAAAAAAAAAAAATATGGCAGAATGATTTATTCCCTTCTAAGTTTTTACGGCAAGTTTATGAAAATTTTTGTAAGAGCTATCAGGTGAAAACCAAATAATAATAATAATAATAACAATAACAATAATAATAATAATAATAATAATAATAGTAGTAGTAGTAGTAGTCATAGTAGTAGTAGTAGTAGTAGTAATAATAATAATAAAAAATAATAATAATAATAATAATAATAATAATAATAATAATTATTATTATTATTATTATTATTATTATTCAATTCAATTAATTTCAATTCAATTTATTCTATGAAATAAAACAAAGTACATCACAAATATTTAAAAACTCCAAACAAGAAGAATCTTGTGTGTGGAATTTACATGTAAAAACAACAAATTAAATAAAAATACAATCAAAAAAAAAAACTCAAAATAGAAAAGAACAGTTTAGAAAATAAATAAAATTAATTAAATAAATAAAATAAATGCAAAAATTAATACATACTACACAACCATTGACACAAAGATTTTTTGAAAGATACATAAGAAATATTATTAAGATCAATTGAACATTCATATACAAATTTATTAAACAACTTTGACCCAGAATAAACATATTGTCTTCTACTAGATTACTTAAAAAATTTTGGTAAAGGTAATTGAAATTTATTACAAAGATGAGTATTTAGAACACAAACTCTAGAATTCAGAAAAAGTTTAGCACAAAAAATATAAAAAATAACTCTATATTAATATAAGTGATTTATATCAAATAAACCAATTGCAATATAAACATCTCGAACAGAAGAGGAACGAGATCTACCAAAGATAATGCGCATCGTATAATTTTGCAAAACATGCAAAGTAGATAATAATAATAATAATAATAATAATAATAATAATAATAATAATAATAATAATAATAATAATAATAATGATAATAAATATTGGAAAAAAGACTCAATGAATATTTAATAGGATTTAATAAAAAATGAAAATGATAAAGAAGTGGAAGACTGCTCACGATAATAATTATATTATTCAAAATTGTGATAAGATTTCCCCTTAAAATAAAATTAATCTCAGAATTACAATCTATTTGGTCACAAAAAAGATTTAGTAAACATATTCTACTTGTAATTGTTTAGGGACTAAATCTTAACACTTAATAAATAACAATATAGATATTACAACCCACATAATGAAATAATGGAACACATTAATTGAATTTAACAAAATCAAAAGCATAAAACAGAGCTTAACGGAACATGTTGCTGGAAAATATGATAATAAAGGGCTCCAATTTAATTTTATTAAAATAATGAAAATGATATACTTGAAATGGATGAATAAAATAAAAAAAATTCTAGAATGGTATGGAATTGAACAGTTTCTTGGAAAAATTGGAATAAATTCAAAGAGTGTGTCGTTCTGCAATAGATTACTAATGATTAAATATGAGGGCACTAATGTCTGGTGAGATCTGAGTTCAATGTCTAAATAAATGCCCCTTCAAGTTATTACCATTATGTACCATCAGTTTTTAATAGATTTGAATTAATAGCAAATAAAAGTCGTCTAGTGTAAAAACGCCCTCAAAAACATTTACATGTATAAATATGGTTACCCTCCCCCATACACATATAAGCATGTGTATATTCATAAGCATAAACATATCTACTTAAAAAGTTGTTCATATACATATATATGAGTGTAGTTACCATCTTTGTAAACGCTAAAAAATAAAGATCTCTCAGATTTCTCCACAGAAAAATGGTGAAAGAGATGCCAAAAATTCTCACCAGGCTACCCAATTCTAATATGATAAGAGATCTTTTAAATTTTCCTTCCTTATTTTATTCTTTATATAATAATAGCTGGTTACGCATTTGCCATCAATGCCACGAGTCAAGCATAGCAAAGTATAAAAATCCTAAGCTTGCTCTGAAATTCTCAGCTATTGTAAAACATGTTTTTTCTTGGATTTGAATTTTAAGTTGCATGAGGATAGATATACTAATGATCACTCGACAACTTCGTTCAAACTTATATATATCTTAAGCTATTTCAGAATTAATAACAATAGAGTATCTTTTCTAAGTGGAATGTCTACATTGAATTAGAGCAGAAGTAAGTGGACTTACCACTGATCTATGTAAACATCAATCAACTAAGAAAATATGGAATGATACCAATCTATCCTTTGCTTTGTTGGTATTTAAATTTAGTTGATTGACGTTGTTCTAAATAAAAGAGTGAAATTTTGTACTATTTTAATTTTATATACAAAATAAATAATCTAAAATCACTACCCAAGTATTCAGAGGGCCAAGGCATAAATACCAAAGGAAAGATTATCATTTTTTCTTTTTATAATTCACCGAGGTTTACGTAATTCAGTGGAAGATCAAATAACTTCTTTTACAATTGCATATATATATATATATATATATATGCAATCATGTATATATATATATATATATATATATGACGCATAATGCTTGATAAATTTATTTACTTCTGCATTTTAAAAATACGATGGCCATATCTAAATAGCTTCTAAATATTGAAATAAATAAAATGATAGTATTCTAGTTAATAGATATAATAAACACCTCCACACTTCCCCAATTCTTTTTAAATACATATAAATAAAGATATAATAAAAGACAAATGACCCCCAAGATGCATTTCGTGCTGAACCAGCACTCATCAGTTGGCCCAGGTCACTATCACTCATATATATCTCTATTATATGCAAAGTATTTATCTAGAGTGAATTGTTACATTTTCATTTACCATTGTCAAACTCCCTGCACTCACAACTTTGATGCCATCCATTTCAGATAAATACACTAATGATTATTACTAATCATTTTCGAAACTAGAGATTATCCCTAGCACAGATATAAACTTTAAACCTCAGTTAAAGATTAATATATCTGATTTTTAAAATTTACACACACGGAGTTATTCACTTTTATATATATTATTCTAGTTAAGTTTATTTTTTTATCTGGATAAATTTATTACGATTTATTTCATTACTAAATATTAATTAAAGAATAAATTTGGTTTCAAATATAAGACGATTATTTAGATATAACCATTACTTTTCATATGTCTAAAATATATTTCTATAATTTTTAAATAAAAATCTTTTTTATTTTTTATTTTAAATAAATAAATTTATTTTTATGCTTTGGTCCTTTTTTTTTCTTCAAAGTAATCCTAATTCAAACTTAAACGCGATATATATATATATAATGTTCATTTAATGTTGAATGTTCTAGTTTAATATGAATCATCGCTACATTTAGATAGCTCATAATTCTAACATTTTATTTATGGTTTTATAAAAGAACAGATACTTCTTTAATTTTAATGTTGTCTAACGATTGTCAGAATATTACTAAAAGTAATAAGCATTTAAGTAATTCTTGACAATACAATTTAATTAAGTATTTAGTGGTGTCTTTTAGTGGGGGAGGGGGTGCTTCACATATTGAAAAGCAATTCTTAAAAGCTATTAGAATTAAAATAATTTCATTTGAATTTTTATATCGAGCCATACGTTCACTTTCATGTACTCTCTCGGAGCTTTTCAATCTAGAAATTTTAAAACATTTAATATCTTGCTTCTGCTCCAGGAACTCAATCTTTATTTCTTTTTATTTCAAACTGAAATAAAATGAAATTTACTTAAAAAAATTGAACTTCGATGTCCGACTACAATGAAAGATATCGGAAGAGAGTCAACCTTAAAATGACTCCCATTGAAAGGCATAAATAATTAAAATTTAAAAAAATCACCAATAAAGTTACCTGAAAAAATAACTTAAGTGTGGCATGAACGGTTTGCAACGATTCATTTTCCGATAGAAAACTGAAATTCAACTAAATTATCTTTTCCAGGTGTAAATCCGAAAGGTCTTCCCAGAAGAACATTTTAACTTAACATTATAGAGAAAAGCTTTTAGCCAATTTTTGCCAGCCTGTTTGGTAATTCACGCACCTAATTTGTTAATTTCACAAATAGCCACAACACTTCAGGTGTGATTATTTTAATATAACCATTGATAAATCTCACCTAAATAATGCTGATACATCTGTTTTAAAGAGAGCTGTTCTTTTTTAATGATTGCAATTAATTACTTGTTAAACATTTTTTTAATGTTTGTAAATCATTTAGTTGATAAAGGTAATGAATATTTGCTTGGTTAAAACTTTATACGATTTGTATGTATTTTTCTCCTTTTGAATCCTCCTTCCTGTTTACCCCCCCCCCCCACCATTTTTCCATCTCCATCTCCCCCTTTATTTGCTTCTCTTCTCTTATTTTCTCTCTTTTTGTGTGATCTTTATGTATATATGTTTTCATGTGAAGTGTAAAATAGTTTCGCAAAATATGTAGAAGGAAGTGGGTGGTCTGGCATTTTTACCCTGGTGAGTAATAGGAATACTAAGATATTTGAGCTAAATGATGGGCTTATATTTAAAAAAATTGAAAACTACTTGGTTTGATATATATCTTCATAACTACTAATTGTTACATATGTCTATAACAAGCAGAGTGATAATCTTTGAAAACTGGATAAAGTAAAATCCCTCCATACTCTAATCGTGTTAAAAGCTAAAAAGCCTAATTAAACTTGGATACTAGTGTGTGTTGCATCAACATGGCCAACACTGGAAGGTTAATCCCTCTCAGTTTACATATTTTTAGCATAATATTTCTAAACTTCACTAAATAATTTTACATATATAAATAAGGCAACCATAAGATATAAATTGTTTAAAATCAATATAAGAGTTTATCCTATATCTAATTTCGATAAATTATACTTATTAATAATATTATATCATCTACTTTAGAATATTAATCTAATAAAAAAGGGATCAGAGTTTCTTAATGTAATTTGTTATTTTATAATTATATTATAAACTTTTTTTATTAATAACAATACAAATATTATTAATTTACAATAGAATACATTTATGTTACATAGGAAAAGGTTAGATAAAACTACAACCCTAATGGTAATGGAAGTTATGTTGTTTAACTTTTATGATGTGTAATTTAAATTTGAAGGGTGTCATATTCTAATATAATAATGATGCTAAATTGAGGAAGAGTACAGATATTTATTTTCAGGAGTGAAATCTTATGGGCAATGTTAATGGGAGTAAAGTTCTAAGCTATGCTAGAGCCAACTGAGGTAAATTGTTGATTGCCAAGTTTTGGTTATAATGTTCCTGAATAAAAATTTAAGATAGTATAGATATGAGTTGAACCATTCCTTGTTATTTATTTGTGAGTACATTGTATTTATTATTGTCAAATATCATGGAACCATGTGTAAACCACATGTTTACTAGTGTGTGAATAATTAGATGCATTATATATATATATATAATATATAATTATATATAATTACATATATATATATATATATATCATCAACCATTATCAATACACTGCAGGATGAAGGTCTCTCCAAGTTTAATCCATCTTCTCCAATCTTTAGCTTCTCTTGTCCACACCACCCCTGCACACTTTCTTATTTCATCCATCCATCTCACATGTGGTCTCTATCTGGGTCTTTTACAACTCTTGGAATCCCATTTAAGATTTCAATTGTCCATCTATTATCATCTTTTCTAGCAATATGTCCAACCCAACTCCACTTCAGTTTTAATTTTTTTAATGAGGTCAGTAACACCTGTTTGTTCTCTTATCCATATATTGCATTTTTGATCTCTTCTTGTTACTCCAAACATGCATCTCTCCATACTTCTTTGAGGGGTCTGAAGTCTCTGTATTGCTCTTCTATTAAGTGTCCAAGTTTCAGATTCAAAAGTAAGAACTGGTAAAACACATTTATTAAAAACCATCCTTTTCAAACACATAGGCATATTTCATTTTAGGATCAAGTTATTTCTACCAAAATTCACTCTAATCAAGTTTAATTCTATGATTAATTTCATCCATTATGCTTTCATCTGTATTAATAATCTGACCAAGGTATTTGTAACTGTTAACTTCTTCTAACTCATTATAGTCAATCTTTTTTTTTAAGTGTCATAGCATCGGCCAGGATGCGAACCCGCAACCCGAGCAACTGCCTGCAAGTGCTTTCATTATACATTACTTTAGTCTTTTTACCATTTATCTTTAGTCCTACTTTCCTGTGATAACTCCTGCAACATTTCCTGAAGCTCTAAAGCATTATTTGTAAAAACAACTACATCATCTGCAAAATCTAAATGACTTAAATAATCTCCATTTACTTTCACTTCTATAGCTTCCCATTTTAATCCACAAAATACTCATTGCAACATTGCTGTAAAAAGTTTATAAATATGGAGTCACTCTGTCTTACGCCCTTCTTAATGATGACTTTCCTAGTATCATTATGTAATCTATTTGTTGCTGTTGCATTTTTATAAATATTCTTCAAAATATGACAATATCCTGGATCTATACCTTGATGATCCAATGCTTTAGTCACTGAAGAAATGTTTATAAAATCAAATGCTTTTCATAATCTACAAATCCAAAAAATATTGGCAATTAATATTTATTTGTCCTTTCTATGACTTCTCTCAATACCTGGATATGATCTACTATACTAAAACCATGTTTAAATTCAGCCTTTTCTCATGGTTGGTGGAAATCCAATGTTCTCTGTAGATGAGTTGTAATTATTTTGGTAAACAGTTTGTATAAAACTGATTATCACCTTTTTTAAATATTAATATTAATACTGCATTCTTCCAATCATCTGGTACATCTTTATCATTTAGACATTTGGCATATAACTTTGCTAAAACTTTCTCTATTTCTTCACCTGCTTCTTTGAATATATCAATTATAATTCCATCATTACATAGAGCCTTTCCTTTCTTCATACATTTAAATGCATGTCTCACTACTTCATTTAAAATTCTGGGCAATTTGGAAGATGTAATAAATATAGGAGGTATTTGTTCTTTATTACTATATAATTCTTGATAAAAGCCTTCTACCCATTTCATGATGTTATCTCTCTTTTTAGTAATAATTCCATTTTTTTTCTTATTGCAGATATAAATTTTCTATCAATACCAAAATGTTGTTTTACACTCTTGAGACTTTTATTCTCTTCTACAGCTTTCTTTGCTAGTTCACAATTATACTTTCTTATATCATTTTTAACTCTTTCCTGCACCATTTTACAAAATTTGAGATATTCAATCCTTTTTAATGCATCATTTTATCTTCATATTCCTTCTTTTCTTCATAAATTTTCTAGTCTCAGTAGAAATTTTATTGGTCAATTGCTGCTTTTTTCTACCAGCTATCTTTATTGCAGTTTTTAAAAGTGTTTAAGTTATTTTCATATTAATTTCATTCAAATCTGCATCATGTTCAAAATTTACTAATACTTGAAACCGATTTGTAAGTTCTAATATAAATTCATTAGAATGTTTCTGAAGATTAGGAATATCAACTGTAAATATTGTTTTTCTTAATAATTTTTGTCTCTCTAGTTTTACATTAACACGTAACTTACACCTTACTAATCGATGATCACTTCCTGTGTTAAATTTATTAAGAACATTACAATCTTGAAATATGTATTTTCTGTTAGTCAAAATATAATCCAATTCTGCTGTACCTTCATTTGGATGCTTCCATGTCCATTTCCTTTTAACATTTTTCTCAAAAAATGAATTCATAATATAAAGTTTTTCTTTTACTGCAAACTCTACAAGTCTATGTGCTCCCTCATTTCTATTACCATAAATAAAATTACCTACAGCCTTTTCATCTTTCATTTGTTTACTAATTCTAGCATTAAAATCTCCCATAACAATTTTAAAATGTTGTTTATTCTGATCAAAAGCCTTTTGTATCTCCATATAAAAATCTTCTATTACTTCATCACTATAAGAACTTATTGGGGCATAAACCTGAATTATTTGCATTTGGTATCTGCTTCTAAGATGTATAACTAATCTTGCCACTCTGTCTGATACACCATCTATCTCCACAATGTTGTTCTTCCACTTTTTATTTATAATGAATCCTACTCCACTTGTATTTCCAATATTTGGACCTTTATAATAGAGTACATGTCCATTTTTTAAATCAATTATCTCTTCATCTTTTCTTCTAACTTCACAAAGTTCAATAAGGTCCCATTTAATATAAGACAGTTCTTCTAGTTTTTAAAATCTTCCTTCACTTAAAAGTGATCTACAGTTGTAAGTACCTAAATAAAAAGTCATCATCAAATGGCAGCCTGAGGCTGCAATCTGGAGATTCTTAGCATCCTCTGCCTTCAATCACTAACAGCTGCCTTGGTTGGTGACTTTACAGACTCCTGGGAATAAAGGCCATCATTTATTTTTGTCTATTATTATTGTATATATAGGAAAAATATTTATCATTTACACAAACATTCATTGTACCTTATCAGGTAACTGAAAAGAAAAATCATGGTGTTTTTTGATCTTAAATTCAGCGGTAAAAAGCCAATAAACTCACCACACTGGCTAATGCATGTTATTGAGCAGCCATCCATGATCATATACTATATGACTAATATATGAATAATCACATAGTAATAACAGCTGCAATGACAAGAACGTAGGGAGTGGACATTAGGAATTTGCCCTGCTTCATTCCTTTAAGACCTCCAACAGGAGTCAAATGATCTTTCAGTTAATAGCAAACTTCCTTCTGCATATATATATATACTCACATATGTGTGTGTAATCTTATAATTAAATATTAGTGAATTCAGTAATAAATTTTTTTTGAAAAAGACAAAATATAATCGTCACTTAGGAGTGCTTTTGACTATCCTCATAGTTTTGAAAGGTCAACATTCTCATAATTCCATGATCTTAACATTTGCTGACTGCCTATTGGTTAAATCTTGCCTGTATTTATATATTAGCATAGTTTTCTGTACTTTCCTTTTATTGTTATTTCTTTCAGTTTGCAATATTTTTACATTATTATAATTGAAATTAAAACCATATATACATGGAAGTTATGTTAATATATAAATACAGACAAGACTTAATCAATAGGCAGTCAGAAAACCTTAAGATGATGGAATTATGGGAAGGCAAAGAACTATCTGACAAAGACTATATGGATAGTCGAAAGTGCTCCTAAATGATGATTATATTTTGTCTTTTTCACAAATTTTTGATTACTATATTCACTAATATTTAATTATAAGATTACATACATTGCTCCTTCAAAGAAATACAGACATCGATTTATAATATGATTATATATATATATATATATGTAATTTCTTGAGGTTAATTGTAGCTTGTCTCAAGTCAAAATTGCACTCTCTACCATAATTTATTAAAATTATTTTATATAATAAGATTTAAAAAAACAGGTTAGATCGATTACTTTTTCCATTTATTTATTTAATTCTATCTTTTTATTTTATTTATTAAGATGCAATTTGTAAACAAGATATTTTCTACATATAAGATTAATTTTTTTTAAAATATTAATTTCTGATTCTATACTTTCATTATCAATACAAAATTATTTAAATTACATTTTACAAAAAGTCATACTTTGACAGTATTTGTGCTCATAACATTCTCCTTTGATTTAAAATTTATATATTTATTTAAAAAAATATTTAAATTTTAAAAACGTTTCTTCATGAAATGAAGCCATTTGAAACAAAAAAATTTCAGATATAACACTATTTTTTTATTTTTAATAGTAACTACTTTTTCTTAAACAGGGCAAAACTCTCTCCATACAGTAGTGCCAGCCTGTGCCAACCAGAGTAGTCAATGGATGCCAGAAGGCTTTGTGCATAAAGTCCC
Organism: Epiperipatus broadwayi; assembly: GCA_028023455.1. NCBI lineage: Eukaryota > Metazoa > Onychophora > Udeonychophora > Euonychophora > Peripatidae > Epiperipatus > Epiperipatus broadwayi. The sequence goes on along the minus strand of JAQFVV010000181.1, from coordinate 2,260,057 downwards.
TATCTAGTGCCTACTCATCCAATATCATCAGACTAGTTTCTAGCTTGTGGCCTTCATCAGTGAGGAGCCTTGGATCTGAGAGCACTGCACCTAGATCTTAGGATCTAATGCAATCCTCCAGCAGCCACTTTTTATCTCTATTTAACTACAAAACTATGAGAATGAAATTAAAAACACAATAATATTTTCAATCTAAGCTCAATAGCTTATATAGTCATGTAGGTCTGAACAGTTCAGCAGCCATATATGTTGGTGTCTTTGGCTCTTTAACAACCATAACCACCACTATCCTATTAGGCAGGAATGGTGTTAAACTACTAAACATCACATGATCACCATCTCTTATACTAGCACATAATTGTTATTACGCAAGGCAAAACTCTCTCCATAACAGTAGTGCCACCCTGTGCCAACCAGAGTAATCAATGGATGCCAGAAGGCTTTGTACATAAAATCCTTATCTAGTGCCTACTCCTCCAATATCCAAGGCCCCTCACTGACAAAGGCCACAAGCCAGAAACTAGTCTGGGGATATTGGATGAGTAGGCACTAGATAGGGATTTTATGCACAAAGCCTTCTGGAATCCATTGATAACTCTGGTTGGCACAGGGTGGCACTACTGTATGGAGAGAGTTTTGTTTTGTTTAATAACAATTATGTGCTAGTATAAGAGATGGTGATCATGCGATGTTTAGTGGTTTAACTACTTTTTCTGTCATATTGGGTGTGTTGTTTTTAATGCAATTTGACAAAAAATACAGAAATAATTTTTTTAACTTTAATATGTAATTTTAATTGTAGAATTTAATAATAATTCATTATGACAATATTTAATTTTTATTTTGCTAATGTTTATAATGTAGGCATTTAGTATTTTACCAATAAAAAAGTGGTAAATATTTAAAACTTTTTACTTTTTATGGGTGTTATAATAATTAAATAAAATACACTCAAGCCAATGCATAAAACAATCTTTTAGGCTTGAAAGTATTTCATTTACTTAATAAACCACCCAATAAACCATTCATATAAAAATAATATTGAAGAGTTATGTATTATTAAAACATTGAATATATTTTATATTATATTTCCCAGATTTTAAATATGTAATTAACAATATTTAAACTGAAAGTAGTCTTATACATGCCAATTATTAAAATAAAACAATTTAAAATAGTTTTAAAATAAATAGTATGACTAATTTAAGTTTATATTTTTGACTAAAGTGTTTCAGACAAATCTCTTACAAGAAAATAAGATAAAAAGAGAAGACAGTCCAACTATCTTATGTTTTGGTTTGAAACTGTTTCCTTTATTTAATAAACCAATTATATGAAAAATAATCTTAAAATTCTATTATTAAGTATCTATCCAACCATTTTATTCTATATTCATCTGATTATAGAATAAAATATCTCTATTATACATAATAATACTCTTTTTAAAATAAAAATAATAAATTTATAAATTAACAAAATAAAGATGAACTTCTGTTGGAAAATGTCAGGATTGTATTGGTGATATTAGTCAGTAGTTCTGGTAGGTCTTATAGGGTAGTCAACTTCTTTCCTAACAACATGATTAAAGTAGGCAACATATTGTTTAACAAACTTCAGAATTAGTCTCTGGATCCAATTGCATCCCTGGGTGTTTTGATTGGTGTGATTCTTCTACTGGAAAATTCCATGGTTCTTTGTGGTGAATTTTACTATTGAAAAATACTTTTATATCAGAAAGCTATGGTAATACAATGGTGGGAAACTGTTTTAAGCAGCAGGTACTCTCTTATACATGGGATCACTGCAACACTGCTTCTTGAATTAAGTGTTGGAAAAAACTAGAGTAGACTTCCTTAAATGCTTGTCTCAACTATTTAAACATCTTTTGCTGTTGTTTTCCAAACAACAAATTTATCAAAAGGTAGTTACAAGATTTTATATCTGTTTCTTTACAACAATATATTTTTTT
>JAQFVV010000181.1:2213088-2253088 GCA_028023455.1 Epiperipatus broadwayi | reverse complement strand
AACAATCCATTAAATGATGATTAAAATCACTAAAAAAAAGAAATTACTAGAGTGCTCAAAAGCAAGAGTAACTTTCATTGGTAATATTAATAAAAGAAATAATATAAAAGGGTCATATAATGTTTATATATTGAAGCCATATAGGACTGTAAATGAATAAATTAAGTGATAGATAAAAATAACTATGAAACACATGACCAGAATAGTTACATAAAATCTGCAGGGATCATTATATCAGTACTGATAATCATTAAATCTTCAGGTAACGTGAGGGTATTTGCCATCAATAAAGTAGTTATCATTATAAACTTATAAAATTTATGATCATTAAATAGATGATCATCATGAAAATATATCCTATACAACATCAGTCTGGAGCTGGCTTATGGGTCACAACTGATTGTGATGTACACATGTGGATCAATAATCTATTCTACTAATAAATGATTTCATTGGAATAACTTAAAATAATGATTGATAAATTTATTGATCCATTAGAAATAATAAAAAAATAAAAAATAAAATGTTTAATAAATATTCTATATTACAAATAGACCATTCTGATATTTATTTATAAATATCAGTTGTTATTTCCACAGATTGACAAATAAAGTATACAAGTAACATTATTTAAATTGTAATTTATAAAGTGATAAATTATAATAAATACTAAATAAACATATATTGAAAGATTTGAAACTATATCCAGATCAAGCTAAGGGAAGTTAGGAAATAATTTTCTTTTTTTTTAGTACTAAATTAATTCGTTTTTTTTTGAAAGGATTGAATGATTTCTATGACAACTGACTAGTGACTTAAAACATATGCTTCATTATTATTAGATGCATAAATATTTTAGAATAATAATAATAATGTCAAATGTTAGGATAGTACTGTTGCTAATGTCTTTATTTAAATAAATATAACTGAAACCCACTGTGTCTATATATGTCATATATAGGGTATATGAGCATAGACTTTTACACAACCCACCACTCTCCACACTATCTCATAACACTGATACACTTGAACACATATATGTTGAAAAGATAAATAATCACTAATATACATATTTCATGCTAAACCAGCAATCATCAGTTGGTCCAGATTACCATCTTTACACATATATGCTATAATTGTTCAGATATATATTAAGATAGCCAATCCTCATACGTTAATGCACAGGCTTCAATCTACTCCACACTCCAACTCTTCAACCACCCATCCAATTGGAAATCTGATGATGGAATGCTCAAAGGTCACCCTGATGCTGAGATTTTTGTCACACCCATGTTGACCTAAAGTCAATCTGGCCCCTCACATACAGGACATAATCCATTTAATACATATATGAGGGATGGGCAGACATATCATGTCACAATTACCACACAGGAAACGTGCTGAAAATGTGATTCAAAATGCACTCTGAATTTAGGACTTTAGATTTTAAAAAAAAAGGAAGAAATAAAGATAGTGTTTTCATTAATAATAATTTTATTATGAATTGTTGCTATGCAATTTTTTCTCTTAGCTCTCTAAAAAACATTCTTTTAAAACTGCAGAGGTAATATCTAAAATAATTTTTTGCTTTATATGTAACATATATGTTTGCAAACATCTCATATAATATTTTGGGTTTGAATAGTTATACTTACTAAAAGTTGCATAATGATTATTAAAATTTATTATCATTATAAACTTTAAATCTTAAAAATATGTTGTTCCAGAATAAAAGGATTTGTGTTGATATTTAGCGAATCATTAAGGATACAAGTGTCAGAAGTAAGACATTGGTTAATTTAATTTTTTACACGAATAATTTGAATCAGCCTTTGTATACTTAGCATTATCATACACAGTAATATATATATTTTATTTGTATAAGAGATGGTAAATTATTTTTAAGGCAATGTTTTATCTGAGAGATGTGAATTTCTCTCATTGTGAAGCTATTTTGATTTTTATATGAGATAATAAAATTTATCTTAGTATATGTTAAATGAGTATATGCACAAATATAAGTATTAAAATATTTACTTTATTTTTGACACTTATTAAATACGCCATTACTTGTAATCTTAAGTGGTTCGTTCAAAAGTTTCCTTTATTATCTTAAGTAGATAAGTTCGACGTGTTATTTTAAAAAAAAACTTTTACCTGAGAAATACATATAAACTATATTCCAAAATTAATTATTTATTTTATTAGTAAATAATTATATTCTTTTATATAAATCAGGTTAAGTTTTTTTTTCATCTAATAGAATACATCACTGAATATTAATAGCAGCATTTCACTTTGGATTTTCTAATTTTTTATGGTTTAAAAGCTGTAGTAACTTCAGAAATATGTTTTTATTAATAATAATATGAAATCACTTAAATGTCAATAAAAATATAGATATTTTTATTAAATTTGTTTTCATATATTTTCTTTATAAGGTCAACACTTATCATTGATTTATAGTCACACATATTAGATTCACTATGGCCTTTTGGTATTTATTCTGAAATATCAAATACACATAGACTAATATTTTTTTCATTGTCATATTAAGTTGCCATTAGGTATTATAACACTGAAATATAAAAAGGAAAAAGAATAGTAGTTACATTAAAGAAACTCCAGAATTATTTTTTTTTACTTATTCAAAATATGTGTCGAGATCAATAAAATGCCCTTTGATTTTGATGTATATTTATTTAAAACATGCACATATTTGAGTCTTAGATACAACTAAATTTTAGTTTTTATAAGTTTAGCTAATTAGAAATGAAAGATTTATTATTATTGGTACATTATTTATATTTATTATTGGCTTGAATAGTTCATAGGAAATATTAAGAAAAGCCAACCTCACTTCTCGTTATATTTATACATACCATACAGTTTTGTTATTAAATATGTGGACTATTTGAGGAGTCAGTATTATGCATAATTTCCCATTATAGTTTTGGTTTTCCCATTACTTACTGTTATAGTTTTGTTTACCAGACATGATGGCTCAATAAACATTTCATATATTATAAATTGTTTTTATTTTATTTTTTAGTGTGAGCTGATAAATGATTTAAACAGTCTTAAGCTAATAATAGTATTTTGCAATAATACTATTTTGTAATGGCAATGCCTTTTTAATTTACATGTAATAATCTTGTCCACTTTAATATAGAAATATCACATTTAATGGGGGAAATCTTAGCTGGAGAAAATTTCATTCCTGGGGAATGATCAACTATCAAAGATAGGATTTTTTTAATGCTTTTATTAGATCCTTTTTTTTTTTAGGCAGCAATGGAAAGTAGAAAGCTCCGAACTATTACTGTGTATTGGTAAATATATTTTGTATTGTAAAAATATTTATTTAAAAAGGATTTTTTTTCCTGTGCTTTGTTTTAATAATTATGAATGATATACCAGCAGAACTCCAAACTTGTAGGTTGGATCCTATTATCATGGCAGAAATAAGAAGAATGTTTCAAATGTTAAATTTTAATTTTAACTAATAGGTTGGTTGGATGCTAACAATGAAGCATTAAATGATAGGTTGAATGGTAAATTAGATGAAGTTAAGGTTGAAGTTAAATCTGACAACTAAGTTTTAATTGCTAATTTTGATGAGGCTAGATCTGAATATAAAGCTGATAAGCAAGTTTTAATTGATCGGCTGGATGCTAAATTTGATGACGAAATAAAAATAAAAGATATGGAAAATGATAATTTTACAATTGAAAGCTCTATATTTAGCATCACTTTAGTAAAAAATGATATATTATTCCATGCTTTAGGAGGAGGAAGAGGAGGATGATAATAATAATAATAATAATAATAATAATAATAATAATAATAATAATAATAATAATAATAATAATAATAATAATAATAATAATAATAATAATAATAATAATAATAATAATAATAATAATAATAATAATAATAATAATAATAACAATAATAATAATAATTCAATTCAATTCATTTATTTAAGTGCTAAACAACAGCATAAAGCCAATTACAGCTTGCACACATAATAAAAATGAAATTAAAACATATAACATAAAATGAAAATATAAATGTATACATAATAAAATAAAATTTAAAAGACAAAATCAAACATAACATTTAAGTTTAATAAGATTACAAAATTTCTTATAATCACTGTCACACAGATTAAGGTTACTCCCAATCTGATTATATAAAAAGGGTAACCTAAATAAAGGAGAAAATTTAAGAATATTAGAATATGTTTGAATCTGATATACACAAATAGACCTAGTACCATAACTCAAAGACCTAATTGAAATAGTTGAAACTATATCTGATAAAAATAACTTGTTTATTAACAATTTTATAAAAATATTTCAAATCCCTATACTTTCGTCTAGATGAAAGATTAATCATTTTACCCTCCCAAGAAACATATTTGAAAAACTTCTTAAAAATAGACTGCAACAAGTTACATCCTTGCCAAGAACTAGGGTACCAAATTATTGAACCATATTCAATAATAGGAAGAACCAATGAAAAAAAAAAATTTCCGTTTAGTATCATTACTGAACTGATAGCCATGTTTAAGAATGGGACCCATAACTTTAAAAGCCTTACCAACAATTATTTCAAGATGAGGAATAAAAGATCCATTACAAGAAAACATAATTCCAAGATATTTTTGACATTTAACTGAAATAATTTTATGAGAATTTATAAAATAACAAAACTGTAAAACTTCAGATTTTCTGGAATAAAAAACAAAGAAGCATTTATTAAAATTAACTGTCATGTTATTTAACTCACACCAAGCACTAAAGTTATCAATATCCTTCTGAAGAAAAACACAATCGTTAACTGATATAATTCTTCTAAAAATCTTACAGTCATCAGCATATCTTAACAGAAAAGAATATCTCAAGTAATCCTTAAGATCATTAACATAAACATTAAACAGCATGGGTGCTAAAATAGTACCCTGTGGAACACCTAAATTGCATTCAAAATTAAATGAAACCTTATTATTGAATTTAATATATGCTGTACGACTACACAGAAATGATTGAAACCAATATACAAGTTTAGTAGAGAAACCTGTTTTATGTAATTTATGAAGTAAAACACTGTGATCAATTTTATCAAAGGCTTTTGACAAATCAAAATAAATAACATCTAATCTTTGCTGATCCTCAATTGCATGCGCTATACTATATGATCATAAATTGTCAATAAATTACTATCAATTGATCTATTAGGACTAAAACCATGTTGTGAAGAAGAAATTATCTTACCCACATCTGAAATAATTTTATTATAAACACAACTCTCAAAAATTTGTGCAATGGTATGCAAAACAGAAATCAGTCTATAATTAGAAACACAATCTCGATCACCATTTTTGAAGATTGGAATCATTTTAGCACATTTCAAAACACTAGGAAAAGTACAAGAGTTAAGAGACAGATTAAAAATAAAGATAAGAGGTACTACAATAAATTCGGCTAGCCCCTTATAAATAAAAGAAAGAATATTATCATATCCTAAACTAGAGTGAGTCTTAAGCCTCCTAATAGCTACAATAACATCTTCACTAGAGATATGATCAATTGTACATTTAGCACTAGACAAATTGCCAGGAAATATGATTTTAGAATCAATCCCATGTTATGAAGAATATAACTCTGCAAAATGGTTAGAAAAATCATCTACATTTAATGCAGAACCATGAGTCGTTTGAACCTTTTTCTTACCCAATCCTGAAGTATTAACAAAATTCCAGAATTCTCTAGGATTAGAAGAAATATTATTTTCAATTTTTTTTATATACTCTTGTAAATCTCTTTTATAGATATATTTAGCCAATCTTCTAAAATTGATAAAGTTATTATAATAAATTATATTCTGTGTCTTAAAATAGAGTCTATGATGGTAAGATTTCCTTTTAATAATCTTAATAAGAGTATATGAAAACCAATGAGGATAACCTTTGTTAAAAGACAATTTATTAGGAATATATACATCAATAAAACCATTAAAAATTTTCAAAAAATAATCCAAGCAAAAATTGACATTATTAATTGAGTACATATAATTCCAATCAACTTCAGAAATTCTTCTACAAAGATCAACATAATTATCCCTCCCATAATCTTTTTTCACAACATTAGAACAAGTAATTTTAGAATAACACATCTTAATATAAAATTCAATAGGTGGATGATGAACATCAATTGAAAAAGAAACAGAGACAAAGTGAAAATTACTAGCTATTGGTACATTACAAAGAACACAATCTAAAGTACGCCGAAAAATATTAACAACAGGATTATATTGTTGAAGCCCCAAAAATTTTCAAAATCTAAGCATTCTTAAAGTTTTCTGAGATAATAAAGAATAATGCGTAATAATCTTACCCTTAAATAAATCAGACATATTCAATTCACCAACAATGATAATATTATTATATCTAATCAAAAAATCTTCAAGTATTGTCAAGAACTAATCAAGCTCTAAAATTGAGATATTAGGTTTAAAATAAATATTTCCCAGTATACATTTAAAATTATGATCTATATAAACTTCACACCATGTAGATTCACATACAGAAGAAGTAAAACATAGACCTTTATATAAAACATTTTTGTTGATAGCAATAAGAGTACCACCTCCTCTAGCTGCATATTCTAAAGATCTATCCGTATGTAAAATAATATACCTATTATCAAGGAAAGAACAATCGGAATATTGTTGATTTAACCAAGTCTCTGTAAAAAATATCAAATCAAAATGCTCTGTTTCAAAGAATTGCTTAATTTCCACACACTTAGTTCTCATCCCTCTAACATTCATATAAAAACAAGAAAGCCCTACCATATAAAACCAAAGATAAATCAAAACAAATAAATAAATGAAATCAAGTAATGAAAAATGTAAGGAAGTATAGTGAATAAAGAAAATAAGAAATCAAAGAAAATAAATAAATACCACTAAAGTTTTAAAGAATTAGCCAAGGTTCCATAAAAAAAACCAATGGAAGCACCACGAGGCCATAAATTGGAAGAGATTAAATCATTAGGTTTATGAGCAGGAGCAGATATATAAAAGCAAGAAGACTTCGAATTATACATATCAATTTCATAACACACATCCTAGTTTTTAAATGTTTTTTAAGAAATAACAATAATAATAATAATAATAATAACAACAACAACAACAACAACAATAATAATAATAATAATAATAATAATAATAATAATAATAATAATAATAATAATAATAATAATAACAACAACAACAACAACGACAAAGTTGCTGGTTTGTGGATAAACTGTAAGTTTTTAATGATCACAAATATGATCATAGGACTTTGGGTTTGAAGGATAAACTAGAAAAATATAAAGCCTGTGAGATAAAGAAATTCATATAATGTCTTCCATGATATGCCCCGAGATTTGAAATCAAAAAACAATGATGAAATTAGATCTCGTATTTCCTAAGAATTAAAGAAAGTATGGTCCAGATTATGCTCCTATTGGACAATAAGTGCTTAATTGACATTTCTAAAGTGGATAGAATCACGTACAAATTGCCTATATAGATATGTACTTTTAACAATGAATATTGTAGCACTCGAAATTGAACTGACAATAATAGGATTAAACATGTATCTTGCTACAATTAAGCGGTATTGTAATACTATGTAACTAAAAGGATTAATAAAGTTTATTATTGTTGAAACTTAATAATAATAATAATAATAATAATAATAATAATAATAATAATAATAATAATAATAATAATAATAATAATAATAATAATAATTTACATTTAGTTGTAAATGTGATGGCATAATATATCATTACAATATATATATATATATATTGTAACCTAAAAGAGGTGATTCAATCCATTGATCATCGCATGAAAAAATCGTGAAAATCGTGAAAGTTGTAAGACGTACTTGAACTGCACTCGCAGTTGAGACAGAAGAAAGTACATCTACACTAATTTTCTTTTACTTTGACTTGCAATTATTATGAATTCTAATAAAATCATAAATACTTAATAAAATAATTTCTCAGCATCTTGATAATAATAATAATATATAATAAAATAATAAATTTGTCAGAGTTTTCTAATAATCTGCATACTTTTGAATTCTTGTTTCTTTTAACAATAAAATCTTTACAACTCGTGTTTCTTATTTCAATATTTTAACTAAGAATAATTCAATCTTTGTGATAAAATTATGGCTAGAAAAATTAAGTAAAAAAGTTAAAGAATAATTTATCTCATGGTTAAATTAATAAATGCATGAATATAAAATATGTTTATGCATTATTGGACATGAGAATGTAAAAAGTTTTTTACATCCACCACCTTATCCAATAATATTTCACATTATAGATATCATTACAATAACAAATGATGTATTTGATTCAGCTGAGTTTTACAAGCAAATTTATATTTCAAATATGACCTTTAATACAAGGAATGCAAATGAAATGATGATGCTTTTCCAAAAATGACAGAGAAAAATATTAAATTAATAATTATTTTATTGCATAAAATCAATAACAATAACAAGAACAAATAATAACAACAAGAAAAATTAGGTTCTTAGAACACAAAAAAAAGCAGCCAGTCACAAGTTTGAACTCTCCAACCCTCAGATTGTGGGTACTAAGAGAAATGACTGCAAAAGAAAAATAAAGGAGACATACTACATCATAAATGATCCATATGCCATTAATAGAAAAAACACGTGCTTCTCTATCTCTAAAAAGCGGTCAAGCTGATTGATCTTTTGATAGTAAAATTGTTTTGCATATGAAGATTAATTTGCATATATTATATTAGCAAATGTCAACAACACTACAACATTTCTAATTCTTCGGCTATGAATATGAGGTTAAAAATACCTCAAAAGTGCTAAGTCTGATATTTAACTATGATTTTTCTAACTTTACCAATGAGCGTTTGAAGCACAATATAATTGCTATGGTGCATTTTAATAAAATATTAATATGTATTTCCTAAACTACTTCGAATTTGGGATCTGTCAAGTGTTTTTACTATACTGTGTTGTGAAGACAATCACATTCAAAAGACATAGGCTGTATCAAGATTTCATAAAATAATTTTCAATTTAATATTCGGATAGTGATTATTACAATCATAAAAATTAAGTCTTATGAATGTTCTTAATTGGTTTATTGCATCAACCAATCAAATGTTTATAACTCTCATTTACAAGTAATGAAGAAATTTTTCACCCTATTAACATAAGTATAAAATCACTGCTTTGCGTAGCTGAACAATAATTTATTAGATCAGGATTATTTTTTGACTTTATATCTCTTTCTGGATTTGATCTTGGGCTTTACTATTAAGAGGATGCTACTTCATTAACGCAAATTGCAATTAAATCATTAGGCTGCCAATCATATACAAGATAAGAATAAAAATTAATTTTAGCAAATATGAGTGATAGATAAAATATTCCTTATAGATTTTCATGCTCACATAAGGGTAACTCCATTTAATTTAAGGTTGAATAACTAAGAACTCATAAAAATCTAAACAATGGTATGAACCATTGAATATGAATTTAATAACTATTATATTTATATAACCCAAAATTCTTACATAAATTACGTTTAATCCTATTGAGTCTTAACACTAATTATAACATTAATGAAAATATTACTGTTTACCTGAATACTAGCTATAGAAAGGAGTTTGTTGTTAATTGAAAGGTGGAATTTGATTTCTCTTGGAGGCCTTGAAGGAACTGAGCAGAGCAAATTCTTAATGTCCACCCCATATTTTCTTGTCATTGCAAATGTTATTACTAAGTGATTATTTATATTGTATACAAATATGGATGGACTGCTCTCAATATGCATTAGCTAGTGTGGTGAGTTTATTGGGTTTTGTATTCTGAGTTTAAGATCAAGAAACACCACGGTCTTTCTTTTCAGTTGCCGAATGAATGTGTGTGTGTGATTGAAAAAAAATTACAATCATAATAGACAATAATAAATCATGGCTCTTATTCCCAGGAGGCCATAAAGTCATCAGCCAAGGCAGTGGTTGGTGGCTGAAGGCAGAGGGTGCTAAGAATCTCCTGATTGTGGACTTAAACTGACATTTGATGAAAAACTTTTATTTAGGTACTTTCAACTGCAGATCACTTGCAAGAATTGGAAAAACTGTCTCATATTAAATGGGATATTATTGGACATTGTAAAGTTAGAAGAAAAGATGAAGAGAAAATTGATTTAAAAAGTGAGTATGTACTCTACTACAAAGACACAAATATTTTAAGTACAAGTGGAATAGAATTCATTATAAATAAAAAGTGGATGAACAACATTGTGGATAATGATGGTGTATCAGATAGAATGGCAAGATTAATAACAGATACCAAATGCAGATAATTCAGGTTTATGCCCCCAACAAATTTTCTTAGTGATGGAATAGTAGAGAAATTTTATATCAATGTACAAATGGCTTTTGATCAGACCAAATGACATTTTAAAATTGTTATGAGAAACTCTAATGCTAGAATTGGTAAACAACTGAAAGATGAAAGAGCTGTAAGAAAATTTTGTTATGGTAATAGAAATAATAGAGAACACAGACTTGTACAGTTTTCAGAAAAAGAAAAACTTTATATTATGAATTCTTTTTTTGAGAAAAATGTTAAAAAGAAATGGTCAAAGAAGCACCCAAATGAAGGTACAGCAGAATTAGATTATATTTTGACTAACAGAAAATACATATTTCAAGATTGTAATGTTCTTAATAAATTTAACACTGGAAGTGATCATCGATTAATGATATGTAAGATACATTTTAATGTAAAATTAGGGAGACAAACATTATTAAGAAAAACAATATTCACAGTTGATATTCCTAATCTTTAGAAAGATTCCAATGAATTTAAATTAGAACTTGCAAATCCTTTTCAAATATTAGTAAATTTTGAACATGATTCAGATTTGAATAAAATCAATAGGAATATAACTGATATGCTTTTAAAAACTGCAACAAAGATAGCTGGAAGACAAAAGCAGCAACTAACCAATGAAATTTCTACTGAGACTAGAGAAATTATAAAGAAAAGAAGGAATATGAAAATATATAAAAATGATGGATTAAAAAGGATTGAATATCTCAAATTTTTTAAATGGTGCAAAAAAGAGTTGATAATAATATAAAAAAGTATAATTGTAAACTAACAAGGCAAGCTATAGAAGAGAATAAAAGTCTCAAGAGTGTAAAACAGTATTTGGAATTGATAGAAAACTTATATTTGCAATAACACAAAAGGAGGAACTATTACTAAAAAGAGAGATCGCATCATGAAATGTATAGAAGGGTTCTATTAATAATTATGTAGTTATAAAGAACAAGTATACCCTTCAGCTATTATGTCTTCTGAAATGCCCAAGATTTTAAATGAAGAAGTGACATGCAATTAAATTTAGGAAGAAGGGAAAAGCTCCAGGTAATGATGAAATTATAATCAATATCTTAAAAGAAGCAGGTGAAGAAATAGAAAAAAATTTCACAAAGTTATATAGCAAATATCTAAATGATAAAGTTGTACCAGATGATTGGAAGAATTCCATATTAATACTAATATTTAAAAAGATGATAAAGAAGATATTAGAAATTACAGACCTATCAGTTTTGCGCAAATTTTTTACCAATATAATTATAATTTATCTACAGAGAAATTTAGATTTTAACCAATAAAAAGAGCAAGCTGGACTTAAAAGTGGTTTCAGTACAGTAGACTATATCCATGTATAGAAAGAATCAATGAATATGAATTGCCATTATGCTTTGGATTTGTAGATTATGAAAAGACATTTGATTCTATAAGCATTTCTTCAGTGATTAAAGCATTGAATTATCAAGATATAGATTCAGGATATTGTTATATTCTTAAAACCAGCAACAATTATATTACATAATAATACTAAGTAAATTAACATGAAGAAGGTTGAATAAGACAGGGTGATTCCATATCTGCAAGACATTTTACAGCAGTGCTGTAAGAAGTATTTTGTGGTTTAAAATGAAAAATTAAAGGAAGAAAAATAAATGGAGATTATTTAAGTCATTTAGATTTTGCGGATGATATAGTTTGTTTTGCAAATAATGCCTCAGAACTTCAGGAAATGTTGCAAGAGTTATCAGATGAAAGTAAGATAGTAGGACTAAAAGTAAACTTAAAAAGACTAATGTTTAATGGATTTTTTCAAAAGATGGAAATCAAGATTGATAATAATGAGTTAGATAGAAGTTAACAACTATAAATACCTTGGTCACATTATTACTACAGATGAAAATATAATGAATAAAATCATAGATTTAAATTTGGCTAGAATGCTTTTGGTAGAAATAACTTGTTGGAAAACCTGAAAGTTTTTAATAAATGTGTTTTACCAATTCTTACTTATGGATTTGAGACTTGGACACTTAACAGAAGAATAATATAGAGACTTCAGACTACTCAAAGAAGTATGCAGAGATGCATGTTAGGAGTAACAAGAAGAGGTTGAAAATGAAATATATGGGTAAGAGAACAAACAGATGTTACTGATATCATTCAAAGAATTAAGAGAATGAAGTGGGCTTGGGCTGGACATATTTCTAAAAGAAATAATAATAGATGGACAGTTGAAATCTTAAACTGGATTCCAAGAGATTGTGAAAGACCCAAAAACTGAACACATGTTAGATGCATGGATGAAACAATGAAGTTTGCAGAGGTGATGTGGAGAAGAGAGACAGAGATCAGAGAAAATAGACTGAACTTCCGAATACCTTCATCCTGCAGTGGATTGATAATAGTTGATAATGATGATGATGATGACTTATATATTGAAAATCAGACAAATTCTATTTACATTTTTGCAAAAACATTATAAAATGACTAAAATAATAAAGTAGAAAGTAGATCAAATAATGTATTTGATTTACAGGACGATTCACTTTAACTTTATATTATCCATTTTAAAATAGCATAAAATATTAAATTTCACTTGATGTGATCATTAATTAATTCAAGCTAAATCTATTTTCAGAATCACTGATAAATTTGTAATCCATTATATCCTTTATTTATTTGGGAGAATCCGTAATTTCTAAATAGTATTCAAAATATTTCTTTATAGTCCTTATTTTTTTAAGTATTACTCATATATTACGCATGAATAATTCTTCATATAAACATTTCAAATATTGGGAAACACATTAATAGTTTTGTCATAAGTAGCGGATTATATCCTTAAACAGATTTTTTTATATATGTCAAAAAGTCGGCAGGGAAGCGAACCCGGGATAACTGCTTGGAAAGCAGCGACACTAACCTCTAGGCCACCAATGTTTGACTAAATAATTTTTTTTTTTATCCCAAAATTTTGATGTTCAACACTTTTAATTCTAAGCATAAGATTAATACATTCATTGTTTGATCTTTAATTCTTTAAGTTAATAATGATAATTGTGTTGCTGATAAAGCAAAATGTATTATCCAAGTAATACGATTTTTTTTCAGGTGTCAAAGCATCGCCCGGGAGGCGAACCCGGGACAACTGCTTGTAAGGCAGCTGTGCTGACCACTCGACCACCAACGCTTGACAAGTAATACGATTTTTACCATTTTATAGATAAAAATCCATTTCATTAGTAGCAAGTTGATACTAAGTATATTTGGTTTTAAAAATATTATTTAAAATTAAGGTTCCTTTTATAACTGAGGATGAGATCAAATTTATTTTCTTGAGTCTTTTAAAAAATTCTTTTGTGAAGTGAAGAGACAAAACATTTTTTTAATATCTTATAAGAATATACTTCCAGAAAACTTGCTTAAAATTTAAACGTGCGATTGTTTTTAAATTTATCAAATATTATTAATTAATATTTAATTGAAGGAAGTCTAGTCATTTATTAATAAGTGAGACAATTATTCCATCAGGCAATTTGTCTATTATATTCATGAATGGAATCTATGAATTCTGGGAAATTAATTAACTAATTTAATACTTGCTTAAAAATCCAAATTTAATAATTTAAACCTAGATAAAGGTTACATTAAAGTATGTTGTGTTTTAACTTAGTTACAGTAAATAAAGATTTTGTTCCTGTTTGTAAAATATGATTTATTTACGCCAAAATTTTTATTTTTCTTGTTTTTGTTTCTTTTTTTTATTAAGGAAAATACACATACAATTACAATCTGGCAATCTTGCATTCATTTCCTTAAGCATTGATAGGGATTTCTGAATGAAGAAGGTGTTGAGATCATGCAACCTAAGCCCATTCAGGTCTTTCGTCTCTGCATCTTGGCTAAACTGATGGTTACTGTTTTCCTCTTCCACAAGATGCCAGTGCAGACTGAGTTTATTGCATTCTGAAAGGACCTGGTTGGTTTAAGAAGTAGCATGATGTGATTAATTCGCAGAAGCACCAACATGTTAATCAGCACTGCCTTATCCAGGAGTGATAAGTAGATCCCTGAGAGATCACTTGCAACCTTTTTGGTTTTTTCTAGAATGCTGTTTTGTAGTACTCTTCTCATAGTCAACCTGGACAACACCATGGGAAATCCAAGAAAGTTTTGAGGTTTGCCCGAGAATTTTGAAAAAATTGCTGTTGCCCAATGGATCTTCCAGGTAGCAGATTTCTCAGAGTTTATTCTTAGCCCATATCTTTCAGTCTATTCATCCAGCAGTTTATATAGTTTGGGCAAGTATTTATGTGAGGGGAAGAAAACTGTAATGTCATCAACATATTTATATGTGATGAACTTCCTCCCCTAGCACTGGGACAATTACCCCAGGAAGATGTTTCTCAATAGCTGTTAATAGAGGATTTACAAAGGCTATGAAAGACAAGGTACTAAGAGGTGACCCCTGGGGTATTTATAGATGTGGTTTAAACCCTGGAGCCCAATGATGTATATATTGATCTATTTAGCAGCAGATTTGCTATGATTCTGGTGTAGACTTTGGGTACCCCATAGTGCTCCAAAATTGAGAATAATTTTGCAGGCACCACAGAGTCAAATGCTGCGCTGAGGTCCTATATTTTTCTGTTTTCAAAATAAAATACATTTAAAATAATATTTCATAAAGTATTAGTTAATGTAAGATCTGTTTAAAGTTACAATTTAAGACATTAAATTTAAACAAAACTAGTTTGGAATAAGTTTTAACTTAAATAAGTTTCAGTAGGTAAAAGTTGAGTTCATTGCTTTTAAAATATTGATTGTCTAGTATATGTGTGTGCAAATGTCTATGCATGTATGTTGAAAGATTGACAATTTTGAAGAACTCTTAAATAAAGTGAAAAGGCATTTATTCTAAAATTAAGATATTATTTTAATTAAGTAGATAATATTTATTGAAATTAAATAGATATTTTTTTGTGTTTGAAAGTAAGAATATTCATTATAAATTGTGTTATATCTGTAAAGTGCATGTGCAGTGGTTTTAGCAATTTATTAGTATTATAATTTATAAAAAAACATCACACTATATAAATCAAATATAAGGACACATCGTAAATTGTAATAATTTTGCAGGGTCATTAATAAAAATTATATGAAAAGTAATTTAAAGTGAATAATTAAATCTTCATGCTCTCATCTCCAAATGCCTTAGACTGGCCCATATATATATATATAGCTTGGGTGAAAAAAGATAGAGTGGATCCATTTTATTTTTTAAAAAGACTATCTTGTATTTGGAAGTGAAAGTATTCATTATAAACTGTGTTACATGTGTGTGCAGTGGGTTTAGCCATTTATTAGTTATTATAATTTATAAAAAAAACATCATGCTATATGAATCAAATATTTAAAAAATTAAGATAGAATTAATAAAAGTTAATTATTTTACTGTCTAGATATCATATATTTAAAACATCTTAATTAGTAAAGATTTCAAGGTTAAATTTATATATAAATGACCTAGATAATTAAGAGATTAAAATTACACTAAAGTTAAAAATGCTGCTTTAATACTTCAATTTGATTAATTGAATCATACTATGTGATAAACTATGTAACAAAATTTGAACATGCACACATGCTTTTAAAAAGAAAAAAACTCAAAAATAATATACAGATTATCTTTACTTTTACTTAATCAATTAAATAATATTCATTAAGGCTGTAGCCTCAAGCACATGCATATAAAATGTGATAGTAGGGACCTCTACAGGTCTAAAACGTTTTTCTGTTCATCTCATTTTTAATTATTTATAATTTTTTATCAGTTTAAATGTTGGGATAAGAAGTTAAATTTATCTAGAGCTGTCCTATTCCCAGCTGTTCATAAAATAATAGATCACTGGAAGATGTAAGGACTACATTATTTATTGAAGGAAAATATAAAACTGAATAGAAAAAGTTATTGGAAACCGAAAAGATGTCAAGATATGCATATGTTTATTTTTCCCTATTTATAGACTTAGTTAATTTAAACTTTTGGTTATTCACCCTTTTAATTAATGCTTCATTGTATAAATTCTAAATTAATTATTTATATTAATCATAATTATTAACAATGTCACCTGTTATCAATTTGACAAAGTTTTTTATCTTAGAATAAATCATTCATGTTGCTAATTTAATTAATGAGAGACAATGTTTGTTAACTTATTGAAAAGAAGTTTAGGGTATATGAGCACAGACTTTCATATGACCACTACTCTCCACTCTATATATGTATCAGTGTTATGAGATAGAGTGGAGAGTGATGGGTCATATGAAAGTCTGTGCTCATATACCCTATATATTACATATATAGACACAGGTATATAATAAGCCTGTGTTTCAGTTATTAAAAAGAAGTTTGAAAATCATTTTATCTTTATTAAATCAAAAAGGATTGCAATAATGAGTTATTTTAAAATTATTGCTAGTTTCAAAAATAAAATGAAATATATAATATATAGGGTATATGAGCACAGACTTTCACACAACCCACCTCTCTCCACACTATCTCATAACATTGGTATACTTGAACACATATATGTTGAAAAGATAAATAATCACCAATATACATATTTCATGCTAAACCAGTAATCATCAGTTGGTCCAGATTACCATCTCTACACATATATGCTATAAGTGCTCAGATATATATTAAGATAGCCAAACCTCATACTTTAATTGGACAAGCTTCAATCTACTCCACACTCCAACTCTTCAACCATCCATCCAATTGAAAATCTGATGATGTAATGCTCAAAGGCCACCCTGAGATCAAGATTCTGGTCACCCCCATGTTGACCTAAGTTCAATCTGACCCCTCATGTACAGAACATAATCCATTTAATACATATACAAGGGATGGGCAGACATCTCTACTAGGTAATAACTGAAATGCACAGGCTTATTATATACCTGTGTCAATATATGTAATATATAGACACAAGTATATAATAAGCATGTGTGTTTCAGTTATTAAATGAAATATGATAATTTTAAATTGTTTTATATAATTCTAATAAAGAAAAATGTCATCCAGACGGATTTTGCTAATGTTTTAGAAAAGGCATTGTATCTTTGCTTTAATGCTAATACAAATAAAGTAATGTTTTATCATTATTATAGTTTATTGATCTATTACTCATCAACTTATTTATTAAAAGTAAAATTTTATTGTGTTGCTGAAGAAAGAAATATTTCAAATTTACTTCATGCTTTAAAAGTAAAATAATGTTTAAACTTTATAATGGAACTGTTTATTACTTATTTATTGCCTACCTTACTATATCTTCTCCCTGCTTATTTCTTTAAATTTATATTTTAATTGCAGACAATGCTGTCAAGAAATTTCTGCTCTGAAATGTTTGTGTGCGTATTTATTTCACCTACAATAATGAAAGACTGTGTTGTGATATATCACTAAAGGAAACAACAAAGGGACTCCTCAGTTAAAAGGGTTAATTTTATTTTTAAAATGAAAGAACAGTTAATCCTTAATTTAAATTAGGTCATGTGACATATGACTTTATTTCTTTGTAATTTAATTTAAAATGATTAAACAAATGTAGTGTATATTTGTTTGTTTTACAAATTTGATATAGTTCGTATTAGTGTGGAATTATAGTTTTATAACTTATTTTTTATTGTTATTTACTTATGATAAGGTATATTTATAATGGTATGTTCTCTGAAATTATTATTTCAGTATAATAGAATGTATTTATTATATACTTAGGTAAAAACAGCATTTTATATTTTATATTTGTGTAAATGGAAATGTTTTCGCGTCATGGATGTTTAGTTAGTTTATAAAATTCTACTATTTTATATTGTTATGCAATCATGGTTTGTCAGTTTATATATAGTAATAGATGTGTTATTATACATATGAATGTATGTGTGAATTGGATATTTATTCATTATTATTAAATTTATGCCTTGGGTAGTATATACTTAGTACCATGTTTGGACACGAATATCAATTTAGATATTTTTATGGTATATTTTTATTGTACTTGTATATATTAAGCCCCTTCATGAGAAAGAGAATGGCTTACTTGTTTCAGCATTGCCAGGTCAAATTACTGAGTGCCCATTCATATATTTTCTATGACAATATTAGTGTGAATTTTTAATATGTGAGAACATTTTAAGGCATGCCTATCTTAGATATTATTTTATTAGCTCTACTATAATTTAATTTTAAGTATGTCAGTTTAATTATTAGTATTGAGCTTATCTATTTCCTTGCCACTCATAGGTATTAGTAGAATTGTACTGTTTGAATTATTTTTGCATAATATTTAACAATCTAAATTCCATGTGAACTATGTTGTTTCCACACTGATTTTTTACATCGTTGGCTATGAAGTGTAATTAATATCATACCAGTGGCCTGTATATATATATATATATATATATATATATATATACAGGCCACTGGTATGATATATATATATATATATATATATATATATATATATATATATATATATATATATATATATATATATCATACCACCCAAATTAAACAGACCAGAATAAAAATAATATTAAACACAACCTAAGGTTTCACTGCACAGAGACTTTCAAGGCAAGAAATAAAAAAAACACAACTATATACTATTAAAAACTCCCAACCACTCTTCCATCCACTTAATATTAAAAGAACTTAAATAAGTTAATTTTCAGAATCATAATTTTCAATAATAAAGACTCTTTAATTCTTCTTTGATTTCATTTCTCTCAAGAAGACAACCTAGTTTCATCAAAATCAATAGTGTGGTCTGTATCTTTTTCATGGACATAGCAGAACTAAGATATCTATTTTTAACTCTGCTTTTATGACCTTATTTTCATTTAAACTCAAACTACTCTGACCTATGTAAACCTTCTTACAAAATAAACAAGGAATAAAATATATTTTATTCCTTGTTTATTTTGTAAGAAGGTTTACATAGGTCAGAGTAGTTTGAGTTTAAATGAAAGAGTAAAGGTTCATAAAAGTAGAGTTAAAAATAGATATCTTAGTTCTGCTTTGTATGTCCATGAAAAAGATACAGGCCACACTATTGATTTTGATGAAGCTAAGGTTGTCTTCTTTGAGAGAAATGAAATCAAAAGAAGAATTAAAGAGTCTTTATTATTGAAAATTTATGATTCTGAAGCAATTAACTTATTTAAGAGTTCTTTTAATATTAAGGGTGGATGGGAAGTGAATGGATTTGTGGGTAGTTTTTAATAGTATATATAAGTTGTGTTTTTTTTTATTATTTCTTTACACTTGAGAAGTCTGCTTGTAGCAGTGAAACCTTAGGTTGTGTTTTAATATTATTTTTATTCTGGTCTGGTTTAATTTTAGATTTGGGGTAGTTTTGATTTTATATTGACTAGTTTAGCTTTATGCTTGTAATGTTTATATATATATATATATATATATATATATATATATATATATATAAAGAGCCTGCTACTAGCTCTAAACAAGCTTAATTATTTTATTTTTATGATAAATGCTACAAGAGAAAATACATGAAGCTTTTATCTATGATGGACCCCAACCCCAGACCGGTTTCGAGCTATGGCTCTCATCAGTGAAGAGCTAGGATATAAGATTCAAAATATTAACTCAATCCAAGCATTTATCTAATTCTTAAATATTAAGAAAAAGATCCAAATCTTCAGACACCTACATGTCTTCTAATTCAGCTCTTTAACCAAAGAAACTATATGAGCCTGAACTAAATTCAGAGATCCCATATTTTAGTAGGCTTAGCAATTTAATATAGCCAAAGCCCTAATAGCAAAATTATAATAGTAAAAATCAGTCATATATCACATGACCTATATAGCTTGTATTACCAATATGTAATATATAAAGAGCCTGCTACTAGCTCTAAACAAGCTTAATTATTTTATTTTTTTATGATAAATGCTTGTATTACATATTGTTAATACAAGCTATATAGGTCATGTGATATATGACTGATTTTTATTATATATATATATGGAAACCACTCATTTTATCTAATATTAACTTGAATTAATAGGTGAAAAAACTGAGGGAAATAAACATCATTTTGATAAGCCTCATATTGTGAATGCTGAACTACTTGATGTTGAATCTCACTTCTCATCTCGCACTGAGTCACGTTATTGTTTGAGATCTAACGACTGTTCTTTCAAAAGTTATCATTGATAATGGTGGTTACTAGTCCGTCGAAATATCGGATTGTAATGTAAAATAATACACGGTTCGTACCCAAAAATATTATTTTTATCTACATCATATAACCGTGAAAACATTAAATATAATATTATATATGTGTGTGTGTTTATTTATTCTGTGTACATAATTGTTAGAGGGATAATATCAAATAAAATCTGAGAACTTCTTGAGTAATATAAATGCTATTATTATAATTTTGTAAGAATGTTTCTGAAAGGGATATTTTATTTTAAATTATGTAAATATTTCTGTTGGTACGATTTATTATATTAAATATCATTATTACCTTGTAAATAAATATTTTGCTATTTATTAAATATGTTTCTGTTTTCGTTGCCATGACCACATCCATTTATCCAGGAAATCTAATTTAATAAAGTTTTATTATACATTATTGTATAAAAGAATACATTTCAATAGACACAGAAATATTATTTATTTATTTTATTTATCATTTGTTTCACACCTGAATTGTAATAAGGTACATGTAATGTTGATTTATCTTTATTTGGAAATGTCTTTTGTAATATAGTGGGAAGCACCCTTTCTACCTGCTGCATTATTTTATACAAGTTCGTATTTGAAGATAATATAATTAGATATGTTTATAGGTAGTAAAAAATTAGTATTCTTATAAGAAGAGTTATAAAATATTTTTAAAATGTTTTATCTACTAGCCATTTGTTTATCTAAAGTAATTGGATACTTAATTATTTTATATTTGAATTGTTATTTGCCTAAAACACAAAATATTAATGATAGAGTCATAAAAAGAAGATAGAATATTTAATGTTTAATTTAAATAGTTATTATATTTAGGAGTGCTAAAATATTTATTACAATAATCATTTTCTTGTATCAAGTACCTGCAAAAACTTTGATATATATATATATATATATATATATATATATATATATATATATATATATATATATATATAAAGTATGAACCTGAGATAATATTTAAAATTTAAGAAGAACCCGAGTTTAAAGTATGAACTTGAGATAAGATTTAAAATGTAAGAAGAACCTGAGTTTAAATAAGAACCTAAGTTAAGATTTAAATATAAGAAGAACCTGATATTTTAGTATTTGCATTTATATGATATTTTGTCTAGAAGATGTTTTATTCTCTGTGGTGCCTGTAAAAAATCCATAGATATTATGGTGCCTCATTGTGATCTGTCCCACACCTCTCCTTCTGACAATGTTATAATATATATGCATATATGTTGAAAATAATGTTCTCAGCATAAAAGATGTTTGATAAAACATGTTTTCAGGAGCAACTATGATAATAATATAATATGTTAAAGTAAAGATATAGATGTTTTGATAGAATAACACTTCCCTTCAACTGGGTGAAAAAATAGTAATAATCACATGGTTGTAGTAGAGACAATTGTATCAAGTGTTTGTTATATTATATAGTTGTTGAATAGTTTGGCTTAAATTTGATAGTATTTCTCATATTAATTTGAGTGAAGAAACTCTTCTAATTAGTCGGCAATTTGATGGGTTCATCATCTTTGCTACTGCAATTTTTTTTAATATTTTTATAGCCTCCCAAAGTAATCTTTGGTCATTATTATTGCATGTGAACATGATAGGCAATAATCAGTGTCCAAAACATGAAGACATAAATGCTGAGAATTTTTTTACTGCATTAATGTGCTCATCTCTTTTATCATGTATACATTGATGGCTCCTTTCTATGCATGGAGTTGGCACATGCCACATTGGATTTCATAGTCTCCTTGGGATTCCAGAGGAATTGCATCCTTAGGTTTGATCAGAATGTTATTAATCTTTTACACAATGGAGAATGTTGTTTTTATGTCTAGGTGTATCAATACATTTTCAATCTCATCTGTTGTTCCTTTTATATAAGGAATACATACTCTAGTAGAAACAATAGCTTCTTTTTCTTTTTGGAGATTTTACTTTGCACATTGTTTTATTTATAGTAACAGTGTTGCAAACATTTATTAATAAGACTTTACATATATGGTTGATCTTTTTTCTTAATGAAGATCATTTGAAAATAAAAAGACATTTATAAAAAGTGATTTAGCTACAGAGAAGATTTGGGCTGTATCAGTGCTGAGATGATGCCTTTAGGTATCTATCAGTATGGGTATATTTTCTATATATAAAAGATGATAAGGTATGATTGCTTATTTTAGAAACAAGTACATCTAGAAAGGCAGTCTTTCATTCTTCTGCACTTCCATTGTAAGCTTAAATTGGGGATGTAAATTATTAATAGGCATTGAGAAGTCATTGAGTTCTATGTGTGTTCATGAACATATCTGAACCAGATAGATGGTTTATATAATGCCCAGTTTAAAGCCTGTGTTTTAAACTCAAATTGGATGAAAAATTAGCTCTTAAAATATTAAATCAGATGTAGAATTCTTATCTAATCTTCAGGCTAGATAATATATTAACACATGCAGATAAAAATATAATAAAGAATGAAATATAAGCAACCAAATCCTTTAGATTATTAAAATATAATTTAAATACAAAGGGATTTTATTTGAAATTAAACCATATTTTTAAAAAGGTAACATTTACACTTTTCCACATTATTAAAATTATTTATTCCACAATTATCTTATTAATTTATAATATTATTTAACTTTTAAGAAACTTCGTTACAGAATTCATTATCAGTTACAATGTATATAAAGATGTGAGTAAACAATAAATAAATAAGAGTAATAATTTAATTACTAATGATCATAGAAATGGAAAGCCAGTTTAATTAACAAAAATGAAAATGTATTAATATAAACAATAATAACAAGTATATATATATAATTTTAAATATAAGTATCTTATTTAACTGGAGTCCAGATATAATACAGGGAATTTGAACACACACTTTTAAGCTCCTTTCAGCCATCTACCCTATCTCATACAATCAATACATGTGACTACACACGTGAAAAAATAAATGATCTCCAATATATGTATTACATGCTGAATGAGCATTCATCCATTGGTCCAGATCACCATCTACCACACATATATATAATCAGTGCTCAGTTTATATTAAGATAGCAAATCTTTACACATCAGTGGTATGAATGGCTGAGGTGTTAGAGGGTGGAGTAGATTGAAGCCTGTCCATTAAAGTGTGAATATTTACTATCTTAATAAAAACATAGCACTGATTATATATACACGTGGGAGATGGTGATCTGGTCCAACTTATGAGTACTGGTTTGGCATGAAATATGTATATTGACGATCATTTATTTTTTTCACATGTGTGTGGTCATGTGCATTTGCTATTTGAGATAGAGTGGATGGCTGAAAGGAGTTTGAAAGTCTGTGTTCAAATCCCCTAATTACATCTGGACTCCAGGTATATAAAATATAATTGTATTTAAAATATACTTGTATTTAAAAAAACTTTATAAATTCAGTCTTATCTTGTTCATCCCTCTTCTATGTTTGTAAATGGAGAAGGCCCTTTACATGAAGGATCAGATTGACTTAATGTCAGCATGAGATTACAATAATATTAGCATTAACAAGTGATTTTGGCATTTCAGCAAGCGCTGGAGAGTAGAGTAGATTAAAGATCGTTCATTAAAGTGTGAAGATTTTCTATCTTAATATAAATTAAACACTGATTATATATGTGTATGGGAGATGGTGATCTGGACCAACTAATGAGGGCTGGTACATGTGTTTTAAGAAGTGCATAAAATATTACTTGTCGAATAGTTTACACTTGAATTGATTATTATTTATTTATTATACTTATATTATTTTCTAAACATATCTACCATGTGTTGAAACAATACCATTAAGAATCAAAAAAAGGTTATATATTAACACACTTACTGGTAAATAAACATATAAATATACATTTTGAAAAACTTAATTAGTATGTTTAATTTATTATTTTTGTTACCAAAATAAAGCTTATTAATTTACATAACTTAAAATATTATGTAACTTAATACACTGTACAGGTTTGCACACACCTGCACATAATATAATATATATAAGGGATTCGAACTCAGACTTTCACACGCCATCTCATATTGCTAACCCACCTGATCACACACATGTTGAAAAGATAAATAATTATCAATATGCGTATTTCATGCTAAACCAGCACTCATCAGTTGGTCTAGATTACTATCCTCACACATATATACAATCAGTGCTCAGCTTTATATTAAGATAGTCAATCTTCATACTATATAGATATTTATTAAATGTACAATATACAAAAACTTTTTTTAATATAAATAAAGAAACAAATGAACATACTTTCATTTAAACAATCTAAAATTATCATTAGTAAATATATTGTTTTTAGTTTGTTTACTATTTATTTTAATCTCTTGTTCTTAGTAATGATATATTTTTCTTGATATTAAAAAAACACATGCATTCTCAAAACATGAATAATTTAAAAAAAAAATAATTACTTGGTAAATTTTTATTTTTACTCACAAGTAGCGCCCATAAAATTGCAACTCAATTGGAAAAACACAATATTTATTATGTATAACAAAAACGCACACAAAAAATGTATAGTTCAAAATCTTAAATATAGGGGATTTGCACTCAGACTTTCAAGCAACCTATAATTATTCACACTATCTCATACTACTGATACACATTACCACACACATGTAGAAAAGATAAATAATCACCAATATACATATTTCATGCTGAACCACCACTCATCAATATTGGCATCAGCATGGGATTTGAGCATTTTATCATCAGATTTTCAATGGTAGAGATGGCTGAAGAGTTGGAGGTTAGAGTATATTGAAGGCTGTCAATTGAAGTATAAAGGTTTGCTATCTTAATATAAACTAAGCACTGATTATATGATGAGTGGTGCTTCAGCATGAAATACACATATATTGGTGATTATTTATCTTTTTTACATGTGTGTGGTCATGTGTATCAGTAGTATGAGATAGTGTGAATAGTTGTAGGTTGCTTGAAAGTCTGAGATCAAATCCCCTATATTTACAATTAAGTTCCAGGTATAACAATGCATGTATTTCAAATTTTAGTTCAAAATCTTGCATATATTTTATTGAAAATCTCATATGTTTTTTGTGTATATATATATTATATGTAATCTATGTTTATTACAAGTTATTAGCATTCCATTATCCACTTTGATGACTTGTTTTTATTTTCAAGAAAGTATTCATTAATATTTCGCAGTGTTTAATACTGCTTCATTTATATAATAGTAATAGCAGTTGCTAATTTCTTTAAAAATATCCTTATGAAGTTTATCACAGCAATTAACTTTTATATAACTATTCATCACAATGAGATTATTTTTATTCAACTGTTATTATATTTAGATTTTTAAAAGACTTAAAGTCATTTGAGCAGATGTTTTATGAATTTATTCCATAATATTCATTTTAAATTTGAAATAAAATTATATATATATTGTAGCGGGTGTACTATATTATATATATATATATATATATATATATATATATATATATATATACTTTTGTGCACTTTAACTATTGAGACAAAAATGAGAGAAAAAGTCTAATCTAAGATCAGGAAATTAAATGTTTTTCTCCTATGATTCCTTACTTATATTATTATCCTAGATATTGTTTCTATAGAATTTTATATTAATATTTACTAAGGCAATAAACCTCAAGAATATGCGCTTGAAAATGCGAAGGTAGGGACCTCTACAGGTCTTAACCACAAGCTTACGCTTTGAAAGAAAAGAGGGGAATAAATTTATAATTATAGCATTTTATATTGTAAATTTTATTTTTCCTTGTTTCCATGGGTTTTTTTTATTAGGAGTCAAATTTATCCATTTGTCGGCTCTACAAAAATTCTTTTTCAAATACATCTGCATTCCATACCATTAAAATATTTTTTTAAATCTTTATAAAAATAAATATTACAATATGTTTTAAAAAATATTTTTTTACAAATTAAAACGTAAAATATATTTTAAAACCATGTAAAACAGACATATTTTATATTTATCTATTGTATATACTAAATATAGGGGATTTGAACTCAGATGTTCAAACAACCTTCAACTATCCACACTATCTCATACTACTGATACACATGACCACACACATGTAGAAAAGATTGTATATGCTATAATCAATATTTTAAATACCCATTTTAAATAAATAAATAATTTTAAAATAATATATTGAATATATAAAATTTCATGCTTTTTGAATAATCTCATAACATATAAAACATATATACATGCATTCCATACTTTTAACACTAATTTAAGATCCTATTTGTTGATGTTTATATATTATTTTGAAAATCATGCAGTAAATAAAATGGCAACAAATATATGTATCAATATGTACATTATTTCATTATTGACAGCATACAAAAGTATTCATATACCTTCTTAAATATATTTCTAACATAATATATACATTATTTTATTATGTCATCCTAAGAATAAAAAAAATATTAATCTTAACATTTTTTTCTTTCTCATGTGTCATAGCATCAGCCGGAAAGCAAACCTGCTAACCCTGGACAACTGCTTATAAAGCAGCCGTCGCTGACCTCTTGACCATGAAGTAAAATAAAAATAATCAATTTTGATACTACATTTGCTAAAAATATGTACAATCATTTTATAATATGTTGTGCTATCAAAATTACCATTTAATAACAAGATAAATTATTTTAATTACTTTTAAATTAAGTTATGTAAACTTAGAATTAAAATTAAAAAAAATTTATGTAGATAACATCATCAAGTTTAAATTCAAGTTAGAATGATATTAAACTATGAAACATCCTAAAAACTCTCCTGCTTTAGTTCTCTGATAATTCAAACATGGTCAATGTGGACACTAGCAGCAATTACCCTTCGTTTAAAGCTGATTAATTTATAAACATATCTGTAATTAGTCTGAACTCACTATTGATAGTAGATACTATAGAATTACAACCAGGGAATTAAGCAAATTTTTTTTCCTTAACCATATCATATTGCAAGATGACAAAACATCTGAGATAAAGTAAAATTTTTGTTTATTTTCCTGGTGAAAATTTTGCAAAACTTATTTTACAGCTTTAAAATTCATGTATATTTATATTCTAATATTTTAGTTACAAAAAAATCAAAAGATGGCAGAAAAAATTGAGTAATCAGTATTCCAAAGGAACTGAAACTCCAATTTGATGAGTAGACATTGTTTATTTGGCAATCACAAACTTTGCTGAGTGTATTTTGTGGAAATATTATGATCATCAAGAAAATATTATGATGATCTAAAAAATTACTTTTTTTGTAAAGTTTATGATTATATTTGTATTGTAATTGTATAATAATTATTAAAAAATAAAAATAAATATTATTACATACTTATTTTTTTAAAGAAATGTTTTATATTTAAATATAAAAAAACTATTTTCTTCTGAATATTGTTACTATAAAGATTATGTTCACAGGAAAACACAACTTTCTAGAAATGAGGTTATTCAGCAGATTGTTATTATATTTAGTGATATCATAAAAATTACAAAAAATCTCTCTTTTCTTCATAGCAAAGACCTACAGAGGTCCCTAGTGACGATTTTTTCAGATGCTCATTGCTAAGGTTTACAGCCTTGTTAAAACTATTAAAAAAAAATTGTAAATTTTCAATGCTCAAATTGATAGATTTAGTAATTATTGAAAAAAATTTGTTTCAAATTTTTAAATCAAACATGAAACAAATAAGATTTCATTCATTTTGCAAATTGAATCAGCTCCACCTGAAATTTGATGATGTGATAGCCTTTTTTGTTGCACTTAAAATATAATTTTTAAAATAATTCCCAAAATCAAATGTGATTTTTTTAAATTTATTATTTAATTTCTAAACAAAAATATCTATCGAATGAGATAAAATTTATTATATTCTGATAAATAATAATGGTTTAATATCAAAATGAAAGTTGGAAGCTTAAATTTAGTGAGAACAAATAAATATGTCAGAATACAGGAAGGTTAATAAATAAAAAAATATTATTATAACTAAATAACAATTGTTCTATCTTTTGATTTGTATTTATCAAAAGTAATTCTAATTAAAACCTTTAATTCTTTAAAATAAAAACACATTAGAATTTACTTTTATAATTACATGTATATTCATTAAAGTAAAATACTTTTGCTTTATTAAATTAAAAATTTTATATTTTTGTTAAAATCAGAAATAAATAAAATATTTATATTTAAGTCGAGACCTTTTTAAACACTTTTACTTGACTTAGAAATTCTATTTGTTTGTTTATTTGGCTAAAATCTTATAATATACTTTTATACAATGGATTTTCTTTAAATTTCACAAGTATTAATGTGTAATAAGAAATGTGGACTTAATCAGTGAAGTATTGAATAGCTTCACGCTCACAGATCTAACCGCTTCAGCTTCACCTATTTAAATAGAAAGTAGGTTGAAGTAAAGAAGGGTTCCCCTCTTTTCTTCCATAGCATAAACTTGTGGTTAAAACACCTGTAGAGGTCCTTACTATCGCATTTTATACGCATATTATCGAGGTTATAGCCTCAGTAAATATTAAATTTTCTATGTATATTAGATGTCACTGCCAAGGCAATATTTCAGGATATTCCCGGAGTTTATTCAGTCCAATAGTATTGGCAGATCAAATTTAAACTACATTGATATTAGTTCATTAAATTTTCAGTGGGTACAATAAATAGTTGTATATTTTTTTCAAATTACACTTTCATTGAATTTCATGATTAATTCATTAAAAAACATTCACAGTTAATTAAAGAAGAAAAAAAAATGAAGGATGAAATTTCAATTTCTTTTGATTGTTAAACTAAAATTTGTATTTTTTTTAAAGTGCTGCCTTCAAAAACACCAAATCCTGTAAAACATTTTTAATGCACTCTAATTTTATTTCAAATACTGGAAAAATAGCAATATTGTTTTGGTTGTCAGTTTTAAATTTGAATACAAAAGTCCATTGTGAAATATCCAAATATTAAAAAAATGAAAAATAATATATATATAAATTTTTTTATAAAAAAGTTATTCTATTTAATTTGATCAATAATAAACTAAAAATAACTAGCACTATTAATAATCACTTCATCAACATCATAGTAGGTTTCAGTCGCATGAATTAATGACCATTGCCATCTGTTAGTAATTGGAGTTTTTATTAGAAGAATTCAAAACTTTCAGCATATCCCGAAATACTGTCGAGTTGAAATACATGTATAATTTGACACGTCTACTATTTTTATTTTACATTGGATAAAGTTTAGGATCTTAAAGTTTATGTATTCAATAGAGTACTCTAAAAATTCTTGTATTTTTTATTTACACATACACGCGCACACACATTTGTACATATACACCCGTACAAATTAGATATGTAAAAATTACGTTTTCAAAAAATAATTTTCAAAACTGGATCGATATATAAAGGTCAACAACAGAACACTGTCACAATCGATAATTTGTACTATGCTTGAATAATGTATCTATTAACTGAAGATTCTTTTCAGATACTAATTTAATTTATTAAGGCAAAAAAGTACACAATATATATATATGTAGTAAAATCATAGCAGTATAATCTTGTAAGCGTAAAAGAGATGTACTTCGAAAGCAGTAGTACTAAAATATCAAATAAAAAATAAGTTCTAAAAACAGTAAGTAGGTTTTTTTTTTAAGTACTATTAAACATCATTTTAAAATGACGATTTTATGATGACATCATAACTTTTTTTTTTTGCTTATCGCATCCTCTATAACATACTCTCTAATGGCTTTATTCTTTGTATAAAGTGAAAGTCTAGGCAGCTCTAAGAAAGTAATGTGTCTCTTTTTAGTTTAATCGCGTTAATAATTCAAATGATTTCAAATCGAAGTGAAATTTTTAGTCAGAGAATATGCGGTATGGCTTTTCTAAATGGAAGGAATGGAAAATGTACTAACAATAAAATCCTAAGATCAATTGTAAAATTTATTCGGCTGAAAGAAATGATACGATTAAATCTAGAGCAATCTTGTTTAAAACAAACTGATATATTTGAAGTTTTAAAAATAATTTTAAAATATACAATAATTACAAAGTTTTGAATATATTCTGTACTTATACCTTATATTTTCTATCAAAATATATACATATACGGACACAAGTTCTGCTTGGAAATCAATTTTTTTCAAAATAAAGTTTTTTTTTATGAAAAAAAAAAAAGAGCTTAAGTGATTACATGTAAATGACGTTCTAACTATTGGATCAAAATACTAAAGAAAAAAACACGCACTCTCTCGCACACACACACACATATTTATGTAAAATAAATCAAACTGCGTATAATATGTAAAGAACTAATAGACAATTCATATTCTCCTTAATGAGCAAAAAAAGAATATATAAGAAACCATTAATAGCAAACCGATTTCTGTTTTACACACTAAAGATAGTATATTTATTATTTCTACAGCTTCCAGAAATACGCATGTGCGCACACGCACATTTATGTATGTGTGTATGTTTTTCTGAAGTTGTAGAAGATATCACTTTCTAAAGATTTCATGTTTTTAGAATTTAAAGCAGTGAAATTTTTCAACTTGATGATAGTATATATTAAATGTCATTGATTAGGATTGGATTACTTGTTATTTGTCTATTAAGATATTGAACGGTGAATTTAAACTGATAATAAAACATTAAAGTATATATATATTGAAATGAATAATGTCTTATTTATTTCAGTGTTGGCCATGTGGTCTTCCACATGCTTATGAGCAGGCTTTCAGAGTTGTGAGGGATGCTAATAAATATAGCATTCAGAAGTTCTTAAATATGATTATATAAAATAGAACAAATAGTTTAAAATAAAATAGATAAGAATCAAATATTATAAATTATTAAATGTCAATAATATTTTAATTTGCAAAGTGCAGATAGTTGAAAATTGAAATAAATCAAGATACTGCCAAATCTCCAGCGCTCATTACAACACTTAACCAACAGCCAATCAGATGTCATGGATAGCTGCCCAAATGACTTCCAAACTCAAATACACAACAAAGATTTTATGAGAAAAGGTGGCCACCCTTTTCTCTACTTTTCTTTCTATATATCTAAGCCAGTCATAAGCATTTAGGTTTGAAATCTTGAAGCTTTAAATATCTTCACTTTACAATGTGAAATGTTATGATTTACTATGAAGTAGTTTTTAGAATACATAACAAGCAGTAAAGTATGTAAATAATATTACACTCAGTGTGTTAATTGTGAAGATATTTAAAGCTTCAAGCTTTCAAACCTATCTGCTTACTACTGGTTTAGATATATAGAAAGAAAAGTAGAGAAAAGGGTGGCTGCCCTTTTCTCATAAAATCATTGTTGTATGTTTGGGTTTGGAAGTCATTTGGGCAGTTATCCATGACATCTGATTGGCTGTCAATTAAGTGTTGTAACGACTGCTGGAGATATTTTTTCTAATAATGTTTAAATTTAAAAGAAATTTGTAAATAATATAAATTATGTTAAAACTGTTGCTCTTATCAATGATTTTTTTTTTTGAATGTATAGAATATAGTGCAAAACAACTTAGTTAAGAAATAGATTTTAAATAATTAAATTAAAAATAAATTAATTTAAAAAAGTATTAAACCTATTTTGATATGAGATTCAAAAACAAGGAAAACATTCAAGCAATTTAATAATTATAGCATTTTCCAAATTCAATCAATTAAATAATGAAAGTATTTTTAAAATTCTTGTAATTAAAATAAAATTAGGTTGAAAGAAGTCAGAAATAAGATATTATTAAAGGTGTTAAAAACAAGATCAAAGATTTGCAAACAGGAATCAATGGTGTTAAAAACCAAATGTCAAACCTATATATAGTCATAAGCATTGAGGATTGCCAATTCCTCTACAAGCTTTATGATAAATGCTTAGCCAGAGCCAGCACTTAAAATATCTCTGTCAGGAACCCCCCCCAAACTCCTGACCATGGTTTTGTGCTATCCTGACTTCTCTCTGAGGAGTGTCAAAGCATGAAACCATGGTCAGAGGTTTGGGGGGTCCTGACATAGATATTTTAAGTGCTGGCTCTGGTGAAGCATTTATCATAAAGCTTGTAAAGGAATTGGCAATCCTCAATGTTTATAACTTACAAGCTTAAGAGATAGTGTCATGACTCTAATTTTGACTATATATAGTCAGTTCTTCTTAAAATCAAGAAATTTGGATTTTCACTTTAATCAAGTTGCATCAAACCTTCATTATGATGTTTGAATAGAAAAGAATAAAACTGCATTTATGGAATGCTGTTTGTGAAGAAATCTATGATCTAAATGAAGAAACAAACCCTAAATCTCAAATTTCAATGGAAGGAGCTTGCTAAATGAAATCAATTAATATATACCAATATGGCAGAAATGTATCAAAAAATCCCCTCATTGAAAGTAGTGAAGCCCAGCTTTAGAAATTTTGCTTTGTAAAACAAAAAAACTGTTTAGACTATTATCCTATTAACCATTTCAAATTTTATTTTAGTGTATATTTAATCTTAACAAGCTATATTTTTTTATTGTTGATTGATTAAAGCAGGAGGCAAATTTAAAAAATAAATTAAAAATAGTTGCCAACAAGAGAAGTTAAAAAAAAAAGATTTGCTTAAAAATAAAATTTCTCTATCTTATTTTTACTATGTACAATTTGTTTACATTTTTTTTTGAAAAAAAAATTTCTTTCATATAGGAATTGTCAGATAAATAATCAAAGGTATAATATTCGTTATAAACACAAATGTGCATGCTTGTATAATATTTAAAGTGTCCAAATGTTTAAAAAATTGTACATAATATAATTATTAGTATTTTAAGTTAAAGATTTGTTTTGAAATTCAATCAGGTCAATTTGTACATAAATTGGTCCTCCTTTTTGATTACTTTGAGTTAAATTTTATATATGTTAGAACTTATTATGTACATGCAGTTGTTAAGTCACTCTTGAATGGTTTTTGTACATTATATCGGTACAGTGAATTTATTCATGGTTTTCTTTCTAGTAAATTGGTGTTGGACTCAAAGAAACACCATGCATAATTAGTTTATGATATAGTTAAATCAGATTTTGGACTAAAGTGTTCACTCCCTAGAATTATCATTGTAAGAAAGATGTATTAATTATATTTTTCTTTTATTAGATATATGTGTGCAACTATGCTTTAAAGCTTTTGATATATATAAATGTATTTTATTTGTGAGAATTGACCATATGTAAAATTATTTCCAAGGTGTATTAAAAGCCAAGGATTTATTCTATGGGAAATGTTCTCAATCATAAAACTAAGTTGCATTATAATATTTAATTAAAAGATTAATGTATAAATTTGATCAAAATAACCCTTGAATTGTTTTCCATGGAGCATCTAAACTAAAAAGTAAAAGATCAGGGAAATGGCTTATTTAAGGAAAAGAACATTATATTTTGTCTGATAATTATAATATTTTGTAATTAAACTACTGTTGTTGTTTGATGAAATAATGTGCTACCTCATTTATATGTAATATTGTCTGGTCTGCATATATATTTAATCAGAATGGATTTATGTTCTATGTGATCTAGCCTGGTATTGCAAATACTGGCTGTGTAGTGGTCATTATCATCATATTAAATAAATATTTTCAATTGAAACTAGAGGTTTTATTCCATATGAATCACATGTACCTATGTGTCATAAGCTGTCTGGATTGAAATCATTCTTATTTCGAAATGAAAAATTATGCAAATATTCTAGTGATAAAATTAAAAATGTACATTTATTTGTTAATGTTTTGTTAAAAATTGGTTATTATAAAAATGCTATTGCTAATATTATTAAAGGATTTAAAAGAAATCAACACTATAATAAAATTAAAAATAAAAATATCAAAATGAAATGGATTTCAATGCCATTTATATCAGATGAGCAGGTTAAGTTTATTAGGAAAATTTATAATGGTTTGTGTCATATTGCTTTTTTCTCTACAAATAACATAAATAGATTGCTTAATAATTCTAAAATTCAAAATTCAAAGTTTAATCAAAATTCTATTATATATAGATTGATATGTGGATGTGGCGTACAATACATTGGTGAATCTAAGTGTACATTTGAGAAGAGAATAAAAGAACATATGCTTTTATATAATAGAATTCAAAAAGAGAATCAATATGGAACAGATGTAAATAAACCTTCATCATCTGTTATATTTGATCATAATAAATCTTGTCAATATGGATTTAAATTTGATTATAAAAATATGAAAATTATTCAAATTGAACGTTGTCATAATAAACGTAAAATAAAAGAGGCTATGCTGATTTCAAGAAATCATCAAATGTTAATGAATTGCCAGTCATCAAATGTTAAGATAACAGAATTGTGGGAAATCTGAATTGAACTATGGGTATTGTTAAGGGTTGTCTCGTTTTGATTATTCAACGTTATATAGTTGATAAAGACTACAAAGTGTATAGTTGAAAGTACTTCTAAAAGAATATAATTTATATAAATTGTACTGTATTTTGATATATATATATTGATTTGTATATTACATATATTGTGAAACGAATACAGATATCAAACTTTATTTATTATATATTGTGCCCTTGTCTGTAGGTCATAGGTAGGATAGAAAGGTCAAATGTAAAAAAATTTTAAATTTTAAGTTATATTTAGGTGATATAAAAGTAATAATAGTTTTGTAATACAATTTTAAGCTAAAATACATAACAGATCATAGTATAATAAAGTATTTTAAAAAGTAAACAGTTAAATAAAGTTTTAATATCATTGCTTATGGTTGTGAAAGCTGGCCATACAAAATAACACAGCTATAGATAGTTAAAATTATTGTAATGATTTTAAAATAATAATTTCAGAATTAATAGATTAAATAAATGAAATATAATTTTATAGTTAGTCAAAATTAATAGGATATATTTTTTTTATTAATAAACTTTAGGATGGTGAGAGTTATATTTGGTTCTATAAGTTTCAATTTATTTTTCAAAATTTTAGAAAGTACATTAGTTTTGGTAATTTAAACCGAGACATAAATGAAAATTTATTATTTTATAAAGTAGATAGACACGTGATCGTATATTAAATGCCTTCACGCACACACACACTTGGTAGATAATAATAAAGTTTGTGAATTTAAAACTAGATATAATTATCATCTATCATAAAAATTAAAGTTTAAAATATTATAGATTGTCTTAATAATTATTTTAAAGATCAAATAATAATTTTATCAAACTATGATTAAATTTAATAATATTAAGTTAAAGTAATATTCCAGACATTACGTCATAAATATTTATTTAAGTACAGTCTATTATCCCAAAATAGAATGACTAATATTGTTCGCGCTAAAAACAATTATTGACCAATCAACGGATTTAAATTGGCAAGAAAAAAATCTAAGATAGACAGAAGCGGGAGACGGAATGTGAAAGTTGAAGAGGACGGTAACCTTTTTGAATTGCTTGTAACATCAAAGCTGAAAAAAGTAGTTTAAATTTATAAATTAATAATTATTCTAAAGTTAGTCTTTAACAGATAATATAATTTGTATCCAGAAAGATGAATTGCTAATTTCTACGTGATCTTACCGGTGGATTTATTCAAATTTGACCATTCATACTACAGTAAAGATGGAAATACCAAAAATAATAATTGAAATAATTATTAAAAGAAAAATGAGTGAAAATTGTATAAGTTTTATTTTATACGTGCTCAACCAGAAACTAAGTCCTATAACTCTAAAAAATACAAAGAAAACGCTGTGTGAAAATATAAGAAAGAAAATATTTACTATTGAGAAAATCTTATGACGAACATTTGTTTTATAAATGCTTAAAACTAAGTCATATTTCTCTATGAGAAAAATCATATTATGTGTTCAAATAAATATAAAGAAAATGAGGAAGAAAATATGTTATGTTAAAGGAAAACATTAATTAAAAATATATAATTTCCAAAAGTAAAAAGCAGAAGAAAAGCCATAGTCCTGTATAAAGTGCTATATGAATTTATTAAAAGGAAACCTGGATTTTATCTTATCATAGAAAAGAGGAAAAGATATTAAAATGGAAAAAATATTATTTAAACAGATATAAAATTAATCACTAAAGGAGAAAATGGATCCATGGAAATAAAGAAAGATTTATTGAATTTTTCTAAAATAAAGTACAAGATGCATCGAGGGAAAACCAAGCGCGGGGGAAAA
Organism: Epiperipatus broadwayi; assembly: GCA_028023455.1. Lineage (NCBI taxonomy): Eukaryota > Metazoa > Onychophora > Udeonychophora > Euonychophora > Peripatidae > Epiperipatus > Epiperipatus broadwayi. Next base: position 2,216,064 of record JAQFVV010000181.1, on the reverse strand, counting down.
AGGAAAAAGAAAAACTAGCAGACTATGTAATGGAGATCTCAAGAATAAGTGGGAGAATATGAAGAAAACTAAAGATCATCGTCTAAGAAGAATTAATAAACATAATTAAAATTTTAAAATAGAACATTAAAGGACTGCAGAAAATAAAGTATATTTTTTATTTTAGCTTTGCCAGGAACGATTTTCCAAGCGAGTGCAACAAAGATGTATCGTAAATATAATTTTAATATTTTTTTTTATTGTATTTAAAGTATAAAATTGAATTAGCTTAGGGAAACATATAAACATAAATTTTATAATAGTTATATTTAAAATATGAGCTAATGGAATGAGAGAAATATTAATAAATAAAAATGTGTGTATGGAAAAGTTTAAATACCTACTAGAAGTCCTGGAATGGAGAAGTTTACAAATACGATCCAGAGGATAGAGATCGTTGGTAATTTTAATATTATTGGTAATATGTAATGTAATTTTTTTTTTAGGTCATCTATTAATGAATGAGGTATGAACGATGTTAAAAGTTATAAGTACACATTTATCCAACATCAAACATATTTGAAAGAGTAGTAAAACTTTAAAATGTGCATGCAATAAATAATCTAAAATAATTAATAATAAGTAATATATTAATTGTGTGATTCTTTTGAATTTTATATTGAAAATATCTAAATAGTTTAGAACAATAGAGATAGAAATGTACGAGAAGTATAGTAAAGAATTTTCTTAAGAATAGCTGTATAGTTATATTAAAAATGAATTTTATTATTATTAGCAAAGTAGATAAAGAATTTGTCGATGTAATGTAGAGATGAATCTGAAGAAATCAATTAGATAGTGACTTGGGAGTACTGATGTTAAAGGAAACCAAGAGGATGTTTTATTGAACTATCAGGAATGAAATATGGGGATCATAATAATTTGTGTGACTACAGTATAGATAACCTAGCCCTATAACTGAGCACACATATATTCTGGACAGTGTCTTTACATATCTTTGCAACTTTCTGATGTGATGAAGCTGAAGAAATAGCTTTAGCATCCATTCAATATTAGAGGCAGATAGACAGATAAAAGTCACTCCTCTATGGCGTCCATAAATTCACTGTGCCATGATTGTCGAAGTTTTATAAAGGATAATATCTTGTTTATTTTGATCCAATGCATCTATATCTTCGCTATCTTGATTTCATGGAAATACATCGTCAGGGAGATAATTTTATAGAAATGATACATAAGATAGAAAGTAAGTTAGATAGTAGTTATGTAAGAATAGTTGTTTACTAGAGTAAAGTAGAATTGTATAAGTCCAAAGTGAAAGTATAAGTATTATAAAAGATGGAGAATCATATGATGTAATTTAAAAGAAAAAAAGAACTTAAAACCTTAGAATTAAGTTTTAAAGCAATAATAAGGTTTTGGAATATTGCACGTGATATTTTAATAGAAGAGATTGTACATTTGTGTGACGAAATGATTTAAAATGTATAGTAAAAAAAAAAAATGTGTATTTGTATATGGTGTGTGTGGATGACGATAATTGCTATATAAAGCTTGGGATAGGATCAATAATTTGACTAATAATTATTATATGATCGATGATAAAACTGAACATCAAACTGTCATAAGGATTAAATTCTGTAGGATTCCATACTAACAAGAATATCATTAGAATTTTGCAATTTTGTATAATTTTACATAAAAGTAAAGATTTTATAGAAATATAAACCTGCAATTATAAGGATATAAATGTCAATAGAAAAATTTAATAGATAGAAGTTTGTGTATTAAACTAAGCTTAAAACATGTATCTGAAGATAATAATATTGTGAAATATATTTTTGTAATTATTAATGGTAAAAGGGTAAAAATAAATTTAGATAATAATAATGTTAAGACATCAACGGGTAGAAATAAAAGAGTTTGTAATAAGTAGATAGGGATATCCGCTGTAAATAATGTACAAATTGTTACTTATTATAATGTTAATAAATTGTTATAAAATTTTATTAGTAAGCTTTGTGTCTTGGTTGTTGTTTTTCCTACACATGAAATGCATGAAATCACAACGCACGTTTATAATTAAACATATTTAAGATTTTGCACAAAATAAATAAACATTAGAAATTTTAATAATTTATTTTATTTTATTTACATAATGAAATGAAAGAAATATAATTAGAACAGATATTGGTCATAACTTGATTGCCACAATACTTAAGTAAAATATATGCAAACGTTACCACATAACCTTTGATTATCGGATTGATAAATATTACCACGAAAATATTTAATACATCTTGAAAGAAAAGAGGATTGTATTACTCTATTATTGTTATTGTTATTATTAATTAGTTATTTATTACGTAGTGAACTGTGACATAAAATTCCCTTATCATAGTTGGCTATGGCAATATAAAATCAGTTTTAATTACAATTTATAAACCTGAGATTTAATTTAATTATTTATTTACTTATTGATTTATCTATTTGATTTGACATGATTAGATCAATTTAATTCTATTTTATTTAATTAATTTATTTTATGTGAGCTAGATTTTGTTTTAAAAATATTAAGATATGATAAAAGTTTTAAAAGTCGTAAGAATGCTATTAATCAATTATTTATGATAGTGTTCGTATGCCATTGGGATAGTATCTCAATGAAATATCATCTTGTACCTTTGTCATTGCTCCAGGTCTCATGGGAATAATAAAAGATATTTGTGTTGATTTTATTTCATAGACACGACTAGATTTAATAAAATTCTGAGCTAGTAATTGTTTTATTTAAATTATAATGATATGTTTGATAGACTGAGCTAAAGAACCCGGAATTATTATTAATGTTAATTATTATTGACCGGAAATAAATAAGTAACGAAAATCCGGAATAATTAGTATAATCTTGTTGTTATTATGTTATATATTATTATGGAGCGAGGGGTGAAGGTTACGGAGGAGGTTAGAATATAT